>JARHVA010002324.1:1400000-1527500 GCA_037957365.1 Torreya grandis
AGATGTGTTATAATGCCAAGGGAATCACTTTAATCTTTGGGTGAGATAATTTCATATGACTCTCTTAGGCATATTATCTTGAGAACATTTCTACCCTCATACAAGATCTTTATGACCACTTTGACTATCACAAAATAAAAACCAAGTTTTCAAAAATTGGTAAATATGTTACAATAAGAAGAGTCCTTCAATACTCATGACAAAAAATAAGAACATGTATTGTCTTATAATCAATAGAAAGGAAAGAAACTAGCCAAATCTTCTTCTAAACAAAATTCAAAGTAGAATTCACAAGGAGGAAAGTCACATAAATAATGTCTCATTTATGGTCATCAAGGGCATGACCTGAAATATTGTTGGTACAATACCTTCATAAAAGGATCTTCTAGTGGTCAAAAGTTTACTAACTAAAAATCATCCCCTAGCTCATTTAGTAAGCTACAAGGATAGAAAAAGGGGACTTGGTAGAAGAAATCAAAGTAACAAAGAAATATTTTTCAACAAGAACATAATGAATAAGATGACTACTTGTACTCTATGGATACCCATAATGAATCCACATCACAAAATGACATATGGTATGTTGACTCAAGTGAAACTCAATGCATGTTAGGTAAAAGAGATTGGTTTTTCACTTTGAAGGACACACCCAATAAAAAATCATGTTTTTTTGGGTGATGATACCTCATACAGTGTGAAAGGAATTGACAACATTTCCTTAACCTTAGGCACACAAACATGTAAAGTCATAGATGTTCTCTATGTACTTAGATTAACCAAAAACTTGTTATCAATAAGTTAACTCTTAGACCACAATTTGAATATTGAATTTAAATATAAAGGTGGAATGAAATTTTGTTTGATTAGATACATATCTAAAAAATCCAAAATTACTACATGAGCATCCAATGTGAACCATATTTTTTAGCTTTATTTCATTCAAAAAAATCAAGCACTCATAGCAAAAACCATAGACTCAACATAATTGTGACACATGAGATTTAGCCACATCAATTTTCAATATATCAACATTTGTAAAAACATGGTATGAAGCTTACCACATCATAAAAAGGGTACAAACAAATGTTTTTGTACTTAGTAGGAAAGCAACATAAATTTCCATTTCAGAAAAGTACCTATAGATCTAATGGTAATCTTGATTTAGTTCACACATATCTATGTAGACCAATCACACCTAACCATAATGGATTTAATTACTTTATATTCTTTGTTGATGATTATTATATAAAAATGTGGATCTACTATTTGAGAACAAAGGATCAAAACTTTAAAACTTTCAAGAAGATCAAAGTGACTATTGAAAATGAATCTAGTCAACACACTAAGACCCTTCACATAGATTGTGGGGGGGGGGGATTCACTGGTAATGAGTTTAAACATTTTATACAAATAATTGACATTCATCATCAAATTGCACCTCCACATACAACACACAAAAATGTAAGTTGTTGAATGAAGGAATCATACTATTGTATAAATGTTGTAATATATGATACATGATTTAGGCTTGACAAAGGCATTTTGGGCAGAAGCTACCAAAACTACCATATATCTACTCAATAGAGTACCCACTATAGTTCTTTATGGATTAACACCACATGAATCCTGGTGAGTGAAAAATCCATCTATAACACATATTCATATTTTTAGATGTCAAGCAAGTATGCATATTCACAAAGCATAATTTACTAAGCTTGATATGAAAGCCAAAAAATATATGTTCTTAGGGTATAGTGAAGAAGCACTTACCTATAGACTTATGGATCTAAAAACTATACAAATCTATGCCAATAGGGATGTTGAGTTATTTGAAAACAAATAAGTATAATTTCCTTCTACAAGTGCACCTGATAAACAAATTAGTTCCATATAAAATATAGAAGAAGATGATCTCCCAGATGAATATAGGAATAAAAAAGCAACTCTACCACCCATAATAACTACTCAACCTATGCCTAAATGGTATACAAATACTCTTAGAGATGATAAATTTGATGATGTTCAAAAAACATCCACCAATGGACCAAAGACTCATAATATGTCTTGTGGTGAGGTCAATTTGGCTTTAATGAGTATAATTTTTGAATTTGTTGAGCCCTCTATAGTTCAGGAAGCCCTACAATTAAAACTTTGGAAATATAGCATGGATGTAGAATATAATTCACTGATGAAAAATAAAACATGAAATCTTTTATATCTTCCATTAGGGAAGAAGCCAACCAGATGTAAATGGATCTTCAAGATGAAGTATAAATTAGATGGTAGTCTTGACAAGCACAAGGCAAGACTAGGTGTGAAAGGGTGTGCTTAGAAATAAGGCATTGACTATGAAGAGACATTTTATCCCACATCAAATATAAAAATAACAAAGATGATTTTTAATATAGCTACACAATTTGGCTATAAATTCCATCAAATGGATGTGAAAAGTTCCTTCCTTAATGGGGACTTATAGGAAGAAGTCTACATGACTCAACCAGAAGGTTTTGTCAAATCTAGAAAAGAAGATAAAGTTTGTATACTTGTCAAATCAATGTTTGGTCTTAAACATGCTCCTAGGGAATGATATATCAAGATTGATGAGCATCACTTGAAACATGGATTTGAAAGGAGTCCATATGATCTAAATATCTACCTCAAATGTCAAGGGGGAGAGAGTGATTGTAGTTATATATTTTTATGATCTAGTCATCACTGGTAGTTTCATAAATATGATTTAATCAATAAATAAATATATAAATTGATCATTTGACATGAAAAATCTTGGGATTTTGCATTATTATCCTAGTTTATAAGTTTGGCAAAGATAAAATCACATTTTTGCATCTCCACTCAAATATGCCAGGTCAACACTTGATAAATTTCAAATGATGGATAACAAACCATTTTCCACACTTATGGAGATAAAGCTTCAATTATCTCAAGCAAATCCATTGCCATAGGTAAATGCAACTCTATATCAGTAGTTGATGGGGAGTCTCATTTACCTAACCTACACTAGAATAGACATCATCTATGTTGTCAATTATCTCTCAAGGTTTATGTAAGAGCCTAAGATCAGTCACGAGAAAGCAAAAAAGTAAGTTTTTAGGTACATAAGAGGAACTATGGATTTTAGCCTAGAATACAAGAAGAATGATAAATTCTTCTTGATAGAATACTCAGACTTAGATGATGTAGGGAACATTGATGATAGGAAATCCACTAGGATTTATATTCTTTTTCATATTTAGACCAATATCATGGGGGAGTACGAAACTAAATTAGGTTTTAAGGTCATCTATAGAATTATAATATCATTCTATAGGAGCTATCAATGAAGTGAATTGGATCAGACGTATACTTCAAGGATTTGGATTACTATAGGATCAAAGAATAATTCTTCATATAGACAATGAAAGAGTAGTGAAGATTATTGGTAATCCATTGTTTAATGAATGTACTAAATACATTAGGGTGAAAATTCATTGCATATATGAACATATTTATAACAACATCTAGCTCCAGTATTGCCTAATAGATCAATGTGTAGATGTTTTTACCAAAGCACTTAAACAAGAAGAATTTGAGGCATTCAGAGAATTTCTCTCTTATCACTTGAGATAATGTTGAATTAAGGGGGGAATGTTAGGGTGATTAATTCACAATTTAAAAATAAATGAGTTATATTAAATTACTCATAGTTTATTGTAATAGGTGATTTACCATAGTTGGCAGGTTATTTAGATTAGTAAATCTTAAAAATATTTTAAACTTAGTTATTTTAACTCTCAATTAATATTTGAGAGATTTTATTTTTTATGTTATTTTTATCTCTCATATTTTATAGGAGATATTATGAGCTCATATTACTTATAAATATGAAGCTCAGCTCTATATTTATCAGTTGGAATAAATAAATTTTTGCTATTCCACTATATTTTCTACATGACTCATGCTTTATTTTTTTCTAATTTTCCACCATCCTCTACTACATAACCCATAACTCCCATTTATCTCCATAATTTTCAAACGTGCATGCCAAGATTATAAAATAATCATTTTCTAAAAGATCTCCTCAGTTTATTTAGCTAGATGAAAACCATAAGTACCATGTCATGCAACTAATCCAAGTCAACTAAGCTTCACATTAAAGCTCTAAGAGTCTATAATCCCAAATGTTATGAACCATAGATTCCATAAATATGCCATAGTTTAAAATCATTTTAACATTATAAAATTGAATGATGGTCCTTGACTAAACAATGCCAATCAAATACCATGTATAATGGCATAACTCGAAATGGATTTTGTCTATAACATTAGATTCATGCCTTTAATCACAAGATTCAAACTATGATTCGACCATGCAACATATAATATGCCTAAAGATAAAACAAGTACACCTTGTTTTAAATTTCAAAACCTTTACTAGTTCAAATTATGGCCTAGGGTAAGTCCTTGTTCAATAACACAATCAATATTCTCACTAACTAATGCAAACCTTGTTTATACTTATGACCTCATAGACTATATAATGTTCTAAGGTTATAATCAAACCTTAATAATAATATGACAATGATAATCCAAATTAAATTAAACATGTCATTTTCATATTTAAAAAAAGATCATCTAAATAGCTATTCAGTATGTATGAATTACATAGTAACTATGTTTTCAACTTTAAAAATGTCTATAAATTCTTAATAGACATCAAACGTATCAATTTTGCTTTTTTCAAATATGCCTCACTCATATGACCCATATGGTACACAATCATATAAAATGGAGTAAGACAACATACAAATATCTCAGCCAATGTAAGATCTTATAAATGGAAACACACTTTATAAGCATTAAAGTAATATGCAAAAGATAATAAATCATCCCAAATAATAAAATAGGCTAATAATATTATCCATGCTGCTGAAATCAATATTAATCAACTAGCACATGTAAACAAATTTTTAATCTATGTGGTGTGTGTAGGGTTCCCATATCATTCTCTCCTCTACCACTTGTCTCCATATTCACCATCCTCTTTGATGATATTTTCCCTCAGTCATAGTAAGGAGGTTTGAATCCATCCAACATCCACCTTAGTACACATAAACATTAATTAGACCATATCATGTAAAAATCATAATAAATTGTTTTAACAACATATAATGTAAAATCATTATCAAAATGTATCATAATATAATATAAAAATCTAACTACCCGTTAACTATCATGATCACATTTAATAAACAATGTCCATAATAAACATAATAGTAATCTAGTTACCTAATAGAACAAGTAAACCAATTGCTAACTATAAAATTTGTAGTAAATATATTAATAAGTCTAGAGTAAAATCAATATGTAATAAAGACACAGTTCCATACTATAAAAATTGTCAGATCAGTGACCATCATACTAATTAATGTGGGATATTAAAGAGCCAAATTCAAAAATATAAGAATGAAAGACACATACACATTGTTTCTAAAATGAGAAAAAGGAAAAATCCTTCATATCTTTTAGGAAAGAACTATCTCTCAAAGTGACCAAAGCATGAGGATTTAACTATTACTTATAATATTGATGAGGTAAAATGAAACCATATTTAGTTTGATAACAAGTGGGATACAAATTTTGGTACCACTTTTCTTTCACAATTAGGACATTTTATAGATGAAATATTATAACCTCCATTGATTTGATAATATTGACGATACATCTAGTTACCTATCACCTATTACCCACATGTGTAAACTTTGACCATATGGGTATTATACCATGAACCACATTCAAAACTAAATTTTGGACAAAATTGGCTATTTGATTGGAATGATAAGATAGATACTACAAACATATGTTTTAATTTTGTTAATATGGGTACATAAATTTACATACAACATGATGACCATGATTATTTACTTGCACCATTGGCTTTAGGGGAACCTTTAAATATAAACATTAAATGGGTGGTAGTGTAGAGATATAAACAAATCTTGATAAATTCTCTAGGTGGTCTTACTCCTTTTGATGATGAAGAATTCCTTGATTATACTTTTAAAAAATTATAAAATACTAGAAAAGACTAGAAAAAATTCAAATATATAAAAATATTTTTGGCACCTACATGATCTATTTTATCCTTAACATCTATGTTGATTGATGGTATATTAATTTACTTTTAAATACACACATGTGAGTCACACTTCTATTTTATTATGATACATACATACACCAATAAATGATATATTCATATTTTAGATGTTGGGAATTCCCTCTACTCATGTCATGTGTATGTTAGGGGAATTTGATTCTTTAATATTGATACACATATGCTATATGATTCTATGATCACAATTCATTATCATGTTTGAGCTTACATATGTACCTATACATGCCTTTAACCATGATTATATATTACATTGGGTACTTGATATGCTATAAAATTTACAATTTTTTCTAACACATTTGATTCATGGGAGACTATGACATGTTTGTATAGGTTTTTTATGCTTTAATTTATGTAATTCCTTGAGTGTCTTGCCTTGTTATTATATTATTTGTTTGAGCATTTGAATATGATCCTTCTCTTGTGGCCCATGTGACTATGTAAGTTTTATTTGAAATTTGAATATGAAATTATTTATTATATGGACATTTTAATATGTCATTCTTTCTTTTATCAAAATTTGACTAAGTCATGCCCCTTTGATTGTGTGGAATTTTAAAATTCCCATTGTTTGTGGTCTCCTTGGACCATTGCCTTTTGAATTGATTTTGAGTGTTATTGTATGTGTGTTTGTTTATGTGTTGATATTATACTATTATATATAGAGATTTCCATGATCTTTATGATGCATCTTAGGGCTTCATGTGATCACATTGGTTATATGCACTTCAATACTATATCTAGCTAGACATGCTCCTTCTATATGTTAAAGGGTTCCAATAATATATTTTATAATTATCTTATCCTTTTTAGGTGAGATAAATACTAGTTCCTATCTTTACCTCACCTCAAAGGGGTGGGAGATATTAGTGTGGGAATGTCATATAGGTATGATTTCCACACTTGTCAAAGTTTTTAGATTCATTATGGGATACTTTGGAAGCATGTTGTCCATATTTATTTAGTATTCAACATCTCTAGATCATAGTGGGGACATGATTTGGAAACATTTTATCCACATTGGTAATTATATTAGTTTTCAAATTTCTCCATATATAGTTGGGATAAGCTTTGGAATCATTTTCTCCACACTTATATTATTTTTGAATTTGTTAAACTACACAACTATATGATTTAGATTCATGGTTATGGAAAAATTCTATACATTGGTACCATTGGTATACATAGTGTAAACATGAGACATGTTTAAGGTGCATATTATATGTAATTTGTGCCTAATATTACAAAACACAAATTACTTTCAAATTCCAACACTCTTTTAAAGAGTGTTACCACATCACAAATTGTTATGTAATGATACATTTGTTATACTTTTATGGACTTTATTGAGTTAATCTACTATAGTAGTTGGTTCACTTTTTGGCATGGTTGAGGTGATTAAATCACTCAATATTTTAAAGTTTTTAGGTTATAATTGATTATATCATCTAACCTCACTAAGTTATATATATCATTGGGTTACACAGTTTATTTAGTCTCAAATTCTAGGTGACAACTCACATTTTCTCCAAGAATAGGGGCATCTCTCTCTATCTCTCTCTCTCTCTCTCTCTCTCTCTCTCTCTCTCTCTCTCTCTCTCTCTCTCTCTCTCTCTCTCTCTCTCTCTCTCTCTCTCTCTCTCTCTCTCTCTCTCTCTCTCTCTCTCCTTAGACATATGCACTTTCTATATATATATATATATATATGTGTGTGTATATATATATATATATATATATATATAGACACACACACACACACACACACACACACATACACACATCATAATATCATTTTTTATATCATTAAAATGATACATATTTTTCAAATCAACTTGCCAATAGGAAAGATAATTACATCAACAAATATGTGTACTCATAAACCTTGCCCTTTCAAATTCAAATTTTTAAATACTTTAAATTATAAAATATGTGAATTTATTATATGTTTTAAAATGATCTTGGTCATATGTCAGTCACTATTAAAACATTCAAGTTGGGCACACATAAAGATAAGGTGTGTTATACACACCCATGTATGCATTCTTTTCATTTAAACTAGATATTTCATTACTAGATTAAGGTGGGGGGAATGTATATGATATTTATGTATTATATAGCATCTCAATATTTTACACATGGAAAACTCACACCTTGGTTTTTATTTTATGTTGTGTACCTTTTCTACTTCTATATGTCTCATATATGCTCTATTTTATGCCCCTTATCCTATATCTTAGTCCAAATATTAATATGTTAATGGCATAAGAATTATGTCTTTCCCATAATACTTAAAATGTACTTATCTCTCATCTCTACATGTTATAATCCTATACTTACTCTCCTAATCCATAAACACTAATATTTGGGATAGTAACCTCCATTAAGACTAGTGTCCTAACTCAATGTAAGTGTCCAGTGCCCTAAAGTCATATAATTAATAAATAAAACATTTCCTAATGGTCATACTAAGTTATTTAATGTGATTTATATCTCCAAAGGGATTTGATATAAATAAAATATCTACCCTCATTCATTCCTCACCTAGGGAAAACCTAAAAATCCTAGCATGCATACCAAAGAACATTCAAAGAGAATTCAATCAACCAAAAATTATGTATTTATTCCTATTTCCATATCATTCATAGGGAAATCACATATATAGGTCTAAATTACTGAAGGAGAGATATGTTTTCCAAGTTATAAGCTAGGTCACTAGTTTACTTGCTTATCACATATTTCATAATTCACACAAAAGCTAACACATAGGGAGAACTACATTAGTTTGAGGCCCTATTTAGAGTATTGTATATGTAGGGAACACCCACTGATAGAAGTATGTTTAGGGTCAACTTGACACTATGTACCCACTAACCCATTTTTTACCAGGGTCACCATGAAGATGAAGAATTAGGGTTTTACAATTCATGAGGAGTGATAATATATGGCCTAGATCTAAATGCATCAAAGTGAAGGTAAAGTCAAACCTAGAATCATCTATGTGGTTTCATGCTTCTCCAGTAGGTATTATGTACATGACACTTACATCAAAATTTTAAAATAACATCAACACAACCATCCCCCAAGTTGACATAAGTGTCTAGAGTTATAGAAGCATCTAATCTAGAATTTAATGATTATTTTAGAATCATATTTTAGTCTGATTTCTATATGTTCTAGATCTAGCACTGTATTAGCATCATAACCAACTAAGTACATTAATTATTTATCATTTCCATACAAAAAATTAGTTTTAATTTCTATAATTAGCCTATTATTAGTTTTATAAATTTAGCATATGTTATATTTGAGTTTAGTACCCAATTGGCCTGCTATAGAGATTTTTTATCGCCCTTGTGACCTAAGTTATCTCCATCCCATTTAACCCTAGATAACTCTAATATAGATATTTTTAGGTTCAAAAAATTCTTATAGAACATAAATTCCTACCATATACTACTTCCAAAAAAATCTATTATGATTATAAATTGCATTACCTTACCTCTTGGATGACTCTACCAGAGCATCTTTATTTCCATAACATAAGCATTTTCCATATAGTTAAATACCTGAGGTCTTAGAACCAACATTCAATTTTAAATTATCATTGATCTCAAGAGATTTTTTTTCCATTCCTCACCAATCCCACACCTCATTTTAGATACTCTCAATGTTATTAAATATCAAGAGAAGATCCCTGATCTACCTATCATAATCCTTCCCCAAAATTGAAACCTCTAATATAACATCAATATCACTTATTCACCCTTTCCCCATTTTTATTTTATCATCAATACTAGACTCATCATATATAATTTATAATTATTTATGACACTGATAGGGAATTTTCATCCCAATATATTCAACCATATCTTGAGAGTCATATATCTAATTCATTCTCACTTTGACATTACTAGTATCAATTAAGAGCTTCACCTCTTTGTAATTATTGACACTAAGGAAATTAGAGTTATGTTTACACCTATTTATATGATCTCAATGTGAAATGTGACACTGAAAAAACTCATTTTGTACCTAATTTATAATCCTTTTCTGCTCATCATTTTAAACCCCATTCCACTAAACAATCAACCTAATCCCTAGTTTCACCCATCATCCATCTATTAAATCCACTATCACAACTAGGATTTGATAATTTGAGTACAAATTATAGTGTGTGATTTATTAATAAATAAAAGGAACACAAATAAATTTTTAGTGAAGTGCTTCCCAGAGATCCCTAGTGTAAGAATTATGCTTTAATACTAATGTCATGAACCCCAAAAATCAACTACAATTTCTTTGAGTTTTAGGGTTGTGAATTTTGAATTATAATAATTAATTATTTTTACCAAATCCTTTATCAATAATTACATTTATTAATCACTTGGTTTTTGGATCATGAAAATGAGTTATTCAAGTATAATCTTTTAGACTCACTGTGTCTAGTAGTTAGCATTTACTTACTCTCGTATAAGGATAAACATCATCATGATTATTTAGAGACACAATAGTAACACATTTTATCTTATTTATAACATATTGTAATACTATTAACACTTTCTTATATGCCACTAAATAATTTACAAAAAAAATATTAAACACATAAAGATAATTACAATACTAGTATGTTACCATAAAAATCATTTAAATCAAATATAAATATTAAATTATCTTTATAAATTAAACTAATAAAATCATAATATAACATCCACATATATTAAAAAGGTCTATTATTAACCCTAATTTTATAAAAATTATTTACCAAAGATAAAACATAACTTGTGACGGTACATGCCTCAAGTAGAAGACACTATAAAATCTAGTTGTTTTTTTTATCCTTTTTTAATAAATGTTAAGGTTATATATGCTACCACATGTTTATAAATAAAAATTAATTTATTCATTAAGTATATTATCCACAAGTAAATTCAAAAATATCAATACACAACATTAATGGCAACCATTAATATTCTTGTTAATTAGGAAAGGTGTTATTAGTCTCTTCTTATCAAGTTTAATGTGATCACATTTAAACCTTATTAAGAAATTCCATCTATTGAAGGTATTAAAGTATTTCCTAAAGAAAAAAATTCATGTAATAAAAAAAACTAAACCACTCACAATATCATGGAAAATTTTATTAGTTGAATGGGTTTAGATCCTTTGACATCCCACTAGTCATTGACTGCCTTACCAAAATTGTTTTTTAATACTTAAAACATGTAACTAGTTTATTGAAACTAAAAATCAATTATAATTCTACCTATTTAATTTTAAATATAAAATTAAAACTATATTTAATGGATTAAAATTCAATAAGATAATAAAATAAATTACATATTTTGAATTCACACATTCACTTTTTTACACAAAATCATTAGCCCATATCACTAACTTGCCACCATTTGTAGGCTTCTCATAACAACTAGGGTAAATAGGATTCAAATTTAATTTTACACCAACTAAAAAATAATAATAAACCTATTTTCTCATTAACCTTGATCATCTTCACTTTAACATTCATCATAAATAATTCTCATAAGACATCATAACATTCAATGCTAATACCAATCATAACTACCATTGTATGATTGTATTTTTGAGATATGGATTAAAATTACTAAAAATATAAATTTTAACCCAAAAATACAATAAGATAAAATGGAGAGAAATATATGAATAATAAAAAATTATAAATGAATTCTTTCCATCACCTTGATCCTAATATCTTCCCTCTAAGATCTCCAAACTGATTTTCCAATGTTATTTAACTTGTTTGTGGATTGCTTGATAATGGCTTCAAGATGGATATAATGGATTTTATGGATGCTATAGTGGATGAAAGATGGTATGCAAACATAGGATATATGTTATATGGAATAAATAATGGTTTATGAGATTTATAAATAGTCTAACCATACTCCAAGCATGGCTATTTATTGGTTGATGAAGGAGGTTTTAGATGATTTTTTGGTATAACCATGCTCCAAGCATGGATATTTATTGGTTGATGAAGGATTTTTTAGATGAATTTTTGGTATAACCATGCTCCAAGCATGGCTATTTATAGGTTGATGGAGGATTATTTAGATGATTTTTTGGTATCCATCGAAAATGTAGTGGAAAAAATGTAGCGGTTAATAATGTAGTCTAAAAAACATAGTGAGGATAAAATGTAGCAAGGACAAAACATCATAAGAAAAAAACATAGAAAAGGATGTGCTCACATAGAATATGACACATTTTTTTTTGTTATTTTTCTTGTAAATTTTGTGCATTAATTTTCCACCATGAAATTCACCAAATAAACTACATAATAAATAAATAATATAGTAATCACTAAAATTTCCCAATTATGCTCCTCATTATATTTTCATGACATTACCAATACCGTCAAATTTTTTCCTCACTACATTTTATCTTCATCATTTTTTTTCATACTACATTTTTACCACTGTGTTTTTGGCCACTACGTTATCATATAGATCTGAATTTTTAATTCATTTAGAATTCTCTATTTTAGATAATTCTATAAAGTTACGGAAGCCTCTAGATATACAAGCTTCTAGATTAGATTAAGGGATAATATGGATTAGTTAGGTGTATGGAGGATTATGGCTTATAGTGGTGTAATAAATGATGGGGATGGGTTGGTTAAGGGGGTAGTTAGGATATATATGTATTTTTAATTAGCAAGTGGGATAGTGGCTAGTTAATGTGGTAGGATTAATAGTATGTTGGGATGTTAGTGGGATAATGAAGGGATTAATATATTATGGGGGTTTATACATGTTAGTAGGATGTCAAAAATATTTAATAGGGAATAAGATTTAACTAATTGGTTAGGATTATGGTTATGATATTTAAATAGTGGAATTAGTGGGATAATTATGGTGAGTGGATTTAGGTGCATAAATTTTTAACTTATTTTAAAGGGAATTAGAAGTGATGAGGTAAGGAGTAATGGTATTTCAAATAAAAACTATTTCATAGATGAGTTGGTAAAATGAAGTTGCATGATTTCACCTAAAGGGGACATGCAGGGAGGAACAAGCTAGATGGCTACTCAAAAATATATCTATGAGGTGGGTAGGAAATCAAGATAATGAGAGGTTGTGATTCCCCAAGTTATGATTGAGATAAAAAAGATAATATTCCCCAAGAATAAATGAAAGGGGATAAGAATGCAGGTGTAAGACTAGTCTTAAGGGAGAATAAACTTGAATGAAAATGATTAACCTATTAAGATGAGTCCTAGGTAAAGACTAATTCCAAGGATAGATATGAGTGGATTCAAATGATAAGATTAATATTCATAAAAAATGACATATGGTTTTGTAATTTATAGATAAATAAGGCCAAAATCTATCAATAATTCCCAAGTAAGGATGCATGAAAGAGAAAACTATAGGTTGATAAAGGAGATGTGATAAGTGATTGGTGACAATGAAAAAATTTGATATAATAATCATAAATCAACGTGATTTAATATATTATAGTGACCCAAAAGGGATGTAATAGGGGTTGAGTATTAGTAGTGTATGAGCTATCCTTGGGAACCAATATGTGTTCAAGTGTTGCCTACATAGTTTGAAAAGACCTTAGACCAATGTAGTTATGACCTTGGATGTTGGATGAGGAGTGGGAGAATGGAAGGCCACACCAAAAAATCATTAAAATGACTTGGGGATAGAAAATAATGACTCGGATCATGATTAAATGTAATAATAGGACATATAAAAGTATATAGGGGTTAGATTAATTAGTTGGTTGGGTAGGAAGATAAGGTTAACAAGGAATAAATAGGGTGAATGGGTAAAATATAAAAGTGGGGGGTAGAAATAGTCATTTTCACTCATTGTATTTTTTGATTTTAGCTTTGGAGAGAGAAACTATGGATCACATCCCACAAACATCTCACTATGGAGAGAGAGTCTAGGAGTATTAGAGAGTATTTTACATAGGACCATCAATGAGTACCCCATCCATGCTTAGTCATTTTTTCATCAATACATTAATTTATTGAATTTATTAAGGGTACAAATAAATAATGAAAAATCACAACTCAGGGCATTGCCCCTAGTTGTAGTTTTGAGGTTGTAAGAGGAGGGAATGTCCTCATTAGCTACAGTTTTTAAAAACTACATGTGTAAAAGTGAGATTTTGAAATACTATAGTGAGAGATATACCTTACCCCAATACCATATAGGGGGATATGTGATATTATAAACCTATAAGTGATGACTTATGGTTTTACAAAACTACAAGTATCGATATGCATTTTTGATAAAACCATGGATTAGGGTTAAGGGGTAGGTGATATTTTGATGAAAATTAGTTTTGGTGCTTAGTAAGGTAAGTGGATTGGAATGGGATGGATAGATGGGTAATTTAGATAGGTAGATGGATTGATAAGAGGGGAAAATAAACAAGTTAGGTGAGATTAATAAGCTAGATAGGATTATTTTATTAAATTAGTTGGATATATAAGATGGATGAGGTAGAGAGATTAAATAAGATGGATTTATTGGTTAAATAGGATAGGTTAATATGGTAGGAAGGATAGATAAGATAGTTTGATAGGTTAGGGAGGATAATTTTTATTGATATATAAGGTTGATCAAGATAAATAGGTAGGACAAACTAGTTACTAGTGATTAAGGACTAATAGGTTGTATTGTGGTATAAGAGTATTTATGAGTATTAGTTTCTAGTATACAAATAATATTGGTCCTTCATGAGATGCATAGGTTAACTCCACCAACGTATGAATTCTTTGAGATGAATATCCTATATTGCATTATGATAATTATAATTATTTGGATAAATAGGGCTTTCATCACAACATTAATGAAGCTATAATCCTATGAGACCAATATAACCCATTTTTTATAAGGGAGAAACTATCACTTTGGAGGATGTGTTGTGAATATTTTAGATACTAATGAGATGGGATTTGATCTACTAGTGGTGTTGGCACTATGAGATCTTGTGTAGAGATTATGTAGGTACCTACAACTCAGGGTGTGAGATATAAAGATAGATATTGATAGGGATTTTATGGACAATTAGATTGATATAATGACCTTGGTTGTTATGTCTCTTGTCACTAGCATACTATTTATAGACAATAGTAGGTTTTAGTTTCATTTAGGGATGGGGGATGTAGTTATTGGTATGGTTAAAGACTAGTATGTGTTTTCCCAAGGTCCCATAGTATTGGTAAATTTGTAAAGGGAGTTACACATGGGTGTGTATAGAGGGGAATCTAACTTTAGTCCTTCATTAATGATTCAAATTTAGAGTTTAGAAAACATAGCTAAAAATAAATTATTGGGTACATGGGGAGGTAGAGATCCTGATCAGCGCCTAGTTTTTAGTTGGTATAATATTATGGGACTATAGAGAAACATGTTGGAGACATGTAATTATATATAGAGTGTTGATATAGTTTTAGGGATGATTAGATCAAATGGATGCCATAAAGGTAGCTTCAATGGGTATGCATAGAGGATGTAAATGTCATGAGGTTTATGTTTATAGAGTACTACTTGACTAGGTATAAAGAGTATATTATTAAGAGAAATAGGATAGACAAGGTTTAAAGGTGGTTTGAATGCCAATAGGACATCCCAGGGGAGGATCACATCTTCATTAAGAGTGACAGGGAGAGACCCCAGTGGGGGATGATAGTGGATAGGGTTTTAATGTGAGTGGATTATTCTAGAATTAATCTTATAGTATGGGACTACCAAACACCTATGGTAGATCTAAGAGTTATGAAAACATATATAAGATTGTGTCTTTAGAGATGTCCATAGAGATTATTGAGTCCTCCATAGAGAGTGAGGAGGAGAGGAGAGATATGGAGGCTAGTGTAGGCATATATTTATTTAAGGAAGTGATAGGATTAGAGACCATAACCCCATGATTAGGATGGGAAGGATGATAGGATGGGGGTGATCAATAATTTGTGATCATTGATAGTGGGGATTATGGAGTTAGAGGGAGAGACTCAGCCATAAGTGGAGGACACCAAATAATGAGAGGAGTAGATCCATGTGTATTAGGGACATATAAGACACCTATTAGTTTAGAGGATTAGGCTGAGATGGATAGCCTAAAATAAGAGGTAAGGGATATGATGAAAAAGGTGGAAAGGATTACCATAGAGTGAGATAGGTTTAGGTTATAGGTTACTAACTTACATCACTAGATTATGGAGAGGGATAGGCAAATGGATCTTATATTATGTTGGCTTATAGGGTTGATGGGATAGATTGGGATGAGGGATATTTAAATAACATCTTTACAAGGTCAATTTGGCATGATTTATAATTGAGATGGAAAGATATGAATATTTTAAAGGTAGATTTAGACATGAGATGCACATATAGTGGCATTATAGGCATAGATTATCTAAATTTAGGCAATATTGAGTAAGAAAAAGTTAGAGATAAAGGTGGTTGAGAGGACCATCGAGTAGGGTGGTACCTTATTATAAAGGAAGGGTTTGGGGATATTATTAGGCATATATCACACTTGATGTTTGAGGCACAATATTAGAAATATCTATATGAGGGGCTAGTGCTAGAAGATTAGTGTGCACCTTCTTATAGAGCTAGTAATTCATCACACTAAGTACATCAACCAATGAGGAGGCAACCATGATAGTCATGATCTAGATTTGTATGAGACATCATGTACATTTTGGACATGAGTTGTTATTTTTAGCACATGGATTTCTATGGGTTTAGTTAGTAGGCTGGGGAGGGTCAAATAGGATAGTGTAATAATTAGGGAGGATGGATATGGATTGTGGGGGACTGAAGCCATTATAAATTTAGGCAATCTAATTTTACTATTCCACTTTGATTATATGTGTACCTATGACATTAATATAGTTGAGGTCATAATTGATTCATAGTGTGTGCAGACTTAGAGTGGGAACTCCATTAATGTTGTTCCCAGTTTTTATAATGGATAGTCATTTAAAATCCATCCTCATTCCCAATAATAAAAAAACAAAGTAAATATTTAAAAAAACTATTACGTAAAAAGACATTACAACAAGACATTGACCAAAGGGATTAGGACATATTATCAAGGAGTATTACAATAAAATATTTACATGTGGATTAAAATACTATATATATATATATATATATTGACATATATATATATTGACTACTAACAATATGGCTTAATAAAAAGATTAAAAGTGATTTAAATGATTTCTGTTGTCAAAACATAACCTAAAAAGGCAACTAAATAAAGTAAAATAAAAGGAATAATGATGATGACTATTTATAAAATGGTTTAAATCCCTAAAATGACATTATAAGGATAAATATTACCTTGTCAAATCTTGAATAATATGTATAAAGTGTGAGAAGAGGACATTGCGTTTACAAGAGGAATGATTTCTAGATAAATGGTTATTCACTATGTTTATTGGTAAAATGGTCTATTAACAAATCAATTGCCCAATAACTTTTGCGATGATTAAAACAAGGTAAAACTAGATATATAAATAATCCTAGGATATAGATTGAAATTTTAGGATTTGGTTGTGTATAAAATGTATCATATATCCTCGAGGAGAAATATTTTATGCCCCTTATTTAGTAATGAAGTTAATGGGTACCATATATGTATACTTGGGGAGTGAATGGGGATGGAAAAAGTTTGGTAAGATTGAGGATGATAGAAAGATGAGTCATCCAGGAGGATTTAATTGGGATTTGGATTATGAATTTAAAATGAAAGTAATGGTTTTGAAAGTAGATTCGATGTTATAGATAATTTGTC
The DNA here is from genome assembly GCA_037957365.1 of Torreya grandis. NCBI lineage: Eukaryota > Viridiplantae > Streptophyta > Pinopsida > Cupressales > Taxaceae > Torreya > Torreya grandis. Next base: position 1,417,981 of record JARHVA010002324.1, read on the forward strand.
AATAGGTATCCCCTTCACACTTTTAGTAATTAACTACCCCATTTTTGAAACTAATATTTATTGATTTTTGAAAGCATATATTTTATACCCACTATTAGGATCAAGGTCATATGAGAGGTGAACATACAAGATGGGAAGATGGAAAAAATTGATGGATGTGAAATGTTGATGGATGGATGTGACCCCATGAGTGGGGTCCTATAGACAAAGTATTTATGGGCTCTCTCAGTATAAAACCATTTCAAGTGCATAATTTTCATGGGTTCATAAAAATCATCACCATCTATAGTGGCCAATTTGAATTCCCCTGACCCAAATTTTACAATAACGATATATGGCCCAAATAATTTTCTTTAAATTTCCCCTTATTTTCACACTAGACATTATTTTTTTTAATATTTTATTTTAGGACTATGTCACCAACTTTAGATTATTTAGAATATATTTTTATGATATTGGACCTTGCACTTGTTATAATATCACCTTAGGTGATCAAGGGCATTTTGATTCATTTTATCTAATAACTTGAGATCTTTTAGACACTCTTGTGAATAGTCATTGTTTGTGATCATGCCCCACAAATATATTCATAATGAGTGGAGTTCAACTTCAATAGGAAAGATATATTGTGCTCCATATTCCAAAGAGTATGGAGTATTCCTAGTATGTATTAGGATGTTGGTTATATAGGACCAAAGTTCAAGATATAGATGTATATTCTAGTTTCTTCCAATTTCATTAATAATTTTATTAAGAGTCTTGATAATAATTTTATTGATTACTTCTACTTGTCCATTTCCTTGGGTATAGTAGGGTGTGGAGAAGTGTTGCTCAATATGATAAAAATTGCATAGGTCTTCTACTTATTGATCTTTAAAATATTTAACATTATCTGATATGAATTTATCTACGATTCTAAAGTGGTAAATGATTTGATTCAAAATGAATTTTGATATTTTTAGACCTATGGTATATATTAGTGGCATCAATTCTACCCATTTATTGAAATACTATGTGGCTATAAGTTTGAACTTATTTCCATCTAATGACATGGGATTAATATTTTTGATAATATTTAGTCCCCATACTAAAAATGGACTTGGGCTCATTATAGGTTGTATTTATTATACAGGGGAATAGATAATATTCATGTGCTTATGGAAGGCTACACACTTCCATACATATTTGCAAACATCATGTTCCATCATGGGCTAATAGTATCAAGTGTAGAGTAACTTCTTAACCAGGGCTATCCCATTGACATGGCCTCCACAAATACCATCATGGACATCGTTGATTTCAAGAATAGCCTCCTTTGAAGTTAGACATCTTAAAAAGGTCATGTCATACCCTCATCGATAAATCATGCTGCTAAGGATGGTGTAACGGGGTGTGCATTAGATGAAGGATTTACATTAATGAGGATTTAGGTCTGGTGGTAGGATATTATCATGGAGGTAAGTATAAATGTCATGGTACAAGGGTTGACTAGGATCAAGATTGGCATAAATTTGATAATGATATATTTATTGATGGGTAGGTAATATAAATTATTTGAATATAAAATTTCCATCAATAGCATCTTATAGAAGTCTTATTAAAGAAATAAAGGTGTCCATTGCATCAATAACTTTGTTACTTCTTTTAGGTAATTTTTCAAAAGTTATAAACTAATATTTTTGCTTTAACTAGTCAAACATTTTCCTATAAGGAAGTAACTTTTCATCCTTGGTCTGGAACTCTTCATTCACCTTTTTGATAACTAATTGGGTATCCTCAAAGACTTGAATATATTAAATGTTCCACTAGATGGAGAGATGTAACCCAACAATCAATGTTTCATATTTATAAACATTATTGGTGCATGGGAAATTGATTTATAAGGCTTTAAGGATCATGTATCTTGTGGGGTTACCAAAAGGATTATCAATCCCAACCCATGCATGGTAAAAAATCCATAAAAATATAATTTCTAACCTATGGATTCTTTAGTTGTCAATATAGATTCATCAGGGAAAGCCATGATTAATGGTTTTGTGTCTATGATGGGTGTTGCTACTAGTTTATCCATGATAACTCAACCCTTGGTGGTATTTTAATTTACATACTCGTTATCAAATTCACTTAATAACATGATCCATTTATCCATTATTTTATTTAGGGTTGACTTAGATAGAATATGTTTGAGTGGGTCAAATTTTTATATGAGCTTGACTTGGTTATTTAACATATAATGCCTGAGTGTTTGTGAAGTGAAGACCACAACCAAGTAAGATTTATATATAGGGGTGTGATTGAGCTCATATTAAATTAATGTTATGCTTAAATAATAAATAACACTTTCCTTTCCTTCCTCATTATTTTGTGCTAGGAGATCCCCTATAACACATGGTGTAGTAAAGATATATAAAAGCAAAGACCTTTTTTATATAGGTGGTGATAGGACTAGAGGCTTTACTAGATATTGTTTCATATTTTGAAATCCCTTTTGACACTTCAAATTCTAGTCAAACTGAGCTATTTTATTTAAGATATTAGTGAAGGGATGGAAATGATCTACCAACTAAGATATGAACTGATAAATGGCCTATAATTTCCATTAAAATGTCCTTAGTTACTTTAAGTTCTTGGGGGGAATTTCAACAATACATTTCACCTTATCATGGTCTACCTCAATGCCTTAATAAGATACTATGAATCCAAAGATATTACTTGAAGTCACTCTAAATACACATTTATTAGGGTTAAATCAAACTTTAAATTCATTAAGCCTCTCAAACATCCATCTGAGGACTTAAGAGTGTTCCTTAGAGCAAGGACTTTACTAGGATTTCTTGCACATAAAATTCCATAATATCATGCATCTTGTCATGATATATAATCATCATGTCCCTTTAGTAAGTATATCCTACATTATTTAAGCCAAAGGGAGTTACTTGATAACATAATGTCCCCTACAGAGCAATAAATTTAGTTTTGTGCTAATCTTTAGGAATGATTTTAATTTGATGATAACCAAAAAATCAATCCATGAGGGAAAACGTCTTATATCCTACATTATAATCCATGATCATGTTGATATTAGGTAAATTAAATTCATCTTTGGGACATGAATTATTTATGTCTTATAAATCGATACAAATTCATATCCCTCCTTGTGGCTTGGAAATGGGGATGATATTAGAGATCCACTCAGAGTAATGAATTGGTTGAATAAACCTATATTCCAAGAGTCTTTATAGTTATTTTTTGACCAATAATGTTACCTTGGTGTGAATTTTGTGGAGTTTATATTTTATTGGTTTAGGATTTATATGTACCGCTAAGTGATAAACCACCAAGGTAGGATCTAACCTAGGCATGTCAACATAGCTCCATGAAAATATGTCTATAAATAATTTAAGAAGCTCAATGAGAATTTGTTATTTCTAAAAAGTGATAATTTCCCCTACTTTGGTAATTTTAGGATTTTCATTAGTTCTAATATTTACATACATAACCTCCTCAATGAGATAAGGTGACTGATCTTGAAGGTAGGTCAGGGGTTGTGGCAATTTTTTTCCTCAAGAAAACTCATCTAGAAGACCTACATCTATCTATTGATAGGACTTTTGTTTTATAGGGTTTAATTATATTTATTTTATATTTGGAGAGGGATCATTTTCATCATACTATTATTATTTAATTTGATTTAATGATTCTTGTTGTTCCCCAAAATATGCAGAGTAATTTAGATAGGTAGTGAATCCTCTCTTGTGGTCTCTTAACAACATGAAATCTCTAGTTCCCATGTATTAAATGATAGCCTCATCATTTTGGAATACATCAACGGGTGTCTCATTATTTTGATCTTTGTTTATAATTTGATGGTATATAATGGATAAGTTGATGGTGGAAATGATAGTGTCAAAGAAGAGGTTTGTGGAAACCAGATCTTCATAGATTTTATATACTAAACATATCTCAACTTCTTTATTACAAGTAGACTAATAAAGAATCAAATAAGTGTACATGGTGATAGTGTTTAGGTCAATTCCTAGTGGTATTTACCCTAGGCTATGACATTTTGAATATTATTGAACCCTAATAGGTTCTAGCCTACCTTGTTCTTCATGACCTAGTGTTCTTCCCTTATAATTCATTTTTTGAAGCATTTTCAAAATCTAGGGATATTTTTTTGTATGAACATATAGGGCCTAATATTTATAATGAGCCAAGAATAATTAGGCTCATCAAAATATTCATTTTATAGCATCCCTATGCTTGTGAAGTTTATTGACCCAAACTGATATATGATAGGTTTATCTTGGCTCATAGCCAGGGACCCATAACTACATGGGGATAATGAAAGGTTTCTGACATAAAGAGTTTTGTATTTATATTCACCACATCCATTAGAAATTATTTTGAGACATGTGATATTGAGTGACTCAAATGATTCAAGTGATAGATTATCAAGGTGGACATACTTCATAGTTTTAGGGCTATAAGAGGAACTTTGGGTGTTAGGGAAATAACAAGTGGGATTTGATTATTCCATTGGGTAGCTACAAAAATGATTTATTTTTCTTGGGATTATGACCTCCATTCTTGAATGTGGGAATTTTAGACATTGGTGGAGGGTACCACTATCATCTTGTGGATACAAGGGCATCCCAAAATTACATTATAATGGAGATATACATCCACAACATGGATTAAGGTTTATTGGAATATGGTCCCCATAACTATAGGAAGATTTATTTTTATAGCATATGGCCTTTCATTATCATCATACCATTATAAGAGTGGTCCCTAGTGAATATTTATAATACCCCAAATTTTTAATAAAGTTAATATTACACATATTTAGGGTTTATCCTCCATATATAAGTACCCATAGGATTTTTTAATGGGTGATTCATATTTTAATGAATAATGGATAATGTTGGTAAGGACCTATGGGTGGCATATATTGGGCACTTAAATTATTTTATTTTTAAAGGGATAAATTACCCACCAAGGCTTGAAATTGACTAGTGTCGATATCCCTAGGAACTTTTAGATCATTCAAGAGTTGATTTAATGTCTCTTGATGCATAGACAATGTCTTAAGAAGATCCATAAGATATTTTTAGGTTAGGATCTTCTAAATATGTTTAATTATTTATTATGGTTTATCATAATAACTTGATCCTTTTCTAGGGATGTTAACTTTCTAAGATGAAGAGGTAGGTGGGTCCTTTGGAGGTGCTCTAGGAACTGTGGGTTACCCACGTCATGTAATGACTACACAATTAGATATTTCACTATTAATTTTAAGGATGAGGGATGGAAGATGTACAGGCTCTTGGGGGATTAATATTTTGATGGTATTAATGTAATGTTATGGAATGGAGTGATAATCAATTTAATTTGAGGTGGAAACTTGACCCTGATCCCTTGATGATTTATTCTACCTTTGATCATGTTTAAGTAATGGGTCCTAATATATACCCAATTACTAATTTTTAGATTCATTTATTGGACTCTTTGCTTCAACTTCTATTTATCCTTTTTCTATTAATTGTTTGATGAAATGACTTAATTTCATATATTTTTTAGTATCATTCCCTTTGACCTAATGATATTGGAAAAAATTGTCTTCTTGATACTAGTTGGGTCATGGATTATTATCATCTAATGGTTGAATTTATTGGAGAGTGATCATATAAGAAATAATTAATTATTGCAAGACTATTGCAAGACTGTTTCCATAGGTACACCAAGACTACTTATACCTATTTTCTTGTTCTAGGATTTGGTTTCCCTCTTGGTATAGTTATACTAGAGATATTTTTTTTGGTAGTGGGGGGACCTTTCTGCATTGTTTGTACATGTTTTGAGTCATTAAAACCATACCATACTACATTTTGTTTCTTATTTAATACTTTATGTTTACTTGAGAAAGTATTATCTTGGTTCTAACCTTGTTCACTCTAGATATATAATTTAATTGTCCCCTATTCAATTAATTTTGTTTCAATTTGAATACCCTTCTTGATAATTTTGTCAAATGATTTGGCACAATATAATTTAGCTGATATTTAAAAATTGTATTTAGATTATTGTTAAATATCTAGGCTAGATCATTGTTAAGGACCATGCAGTGGAATTGATTATAGAGGCTCCTCCACCATTACATAAATTATGCTAGGCTCTCCCCATTTCTATGTTTACTATTGTAAAGATAAATAATGGAAATATCATGTTCAATACTAAATGAGAAATGTCTCAATATTTTATGTGAGTTCTTCAAAAATGGTAATGAACCCCTTTGGTAGTTGCATGAACCATTCAAGTGTGGGTCCTATTAGACTTTTGGGGAAGAGTCTAAATAGATAAGAATAATTATATGTGACATTGTGTAATACCACATATAATTCCTAAACATGGTCACATGGGTCCCCTCTCCCTTCATATTTATCAAACTTTGGAATCTCAAAGTGTGTTAAGAAGGGTATTTTTAAAATGCTCATGTCTAATAGAGATGTGAAAAGTCTTCATACCTATATCTCATTGACTAAGTCTGAGGGTCTATCTATTGAATATTTTCCTTCATCATTTTCAACTCTTTGGAAAATGAGGGATAAATAAGGGATTAGAAGTTAAGTTTTTTCTTGTTTTTAATAGATCAAGTTTAGTGTTTTTAGTGGTTCATCTTGGTTATATGGGCATTTCATTTTTAACATGGAACTAAGATGTAAGGGAAATTAATCTAGGTGATCCTCTAAGGTAGATCTCCTTCTTTCAACCTCAATATAGTTATTTTGAGGGGGTTATTATTCTTATTCCAATTCTTGTTCATGGTCTACAAGGTTGGGTTCCCCTTGTTTCTGGTTAGTGTTATTTGGGTGAGGCAGAGTGTTGGGTCTAGATTATGGACAAAATAGGTGTTATAGGAGTTCGGGATTAAATTTAAGGGTAGTTTCCCCCTATTTAAATGACTTGGGAAATAATTTGATCATATTTTTCATATATATTGTTCAAATTGTGCTCTAATCTCATCACTATTAAATAAGTCATTAGTGATCCATTCATCTTCTCTAAGAGGGTTCATATCACTTTGATTTTCATCATTATCCCTACTTTTCTCAATTAAAGTCCTAAATACATCATTCTCTTAGTTTTATTTTTGTCTCTATTCTTAGAATTTAGGTATGGGTCTTGATTGGCATGGTAGATAGTGTAGGGTGATGTGAGGATGATTAAGTGTTATTTTGATGTAGGATGAAAATGAATGTGTCTTTAAAAATTATACTTGTATTAACTCTCAGACTAAAGTGAGTAAATATTACCAAGGCAACAACCCTATAAAGGTTCAATATAGAAAGGAGACTAAGGAATAATATGACTAAATTCATTTTCACACTTGAAATATGGTGATTGGATGGGTTCTAGGTATGATGGGGTGATATACATGACCTAACAAGAGTGTAGACTTTGATAATGTTTAATCAAGGTAGAATGGATTAAGTGATGACTATGATTAAGAGTGATAAGTGAACACTATAATTAGATCCAAGATGAAATATAATACTCAAGAGTGTGGATGATGGCATGAATATTATTTTGGTTTATCCCTAAGATAGAGTGTGCCCTAAATTTTCTCTAAGTGTTTTAGTGAAAAGGGATAAGGCTGACTCAGTTCACAAATAATATGGGTCTTAGCACAACACAAATGTAATCATGCCAAATCATAATACCTATTATTAGTAAATAAAAATGGTGTGTAACCAAATGACTACACCATCTAATGGCTTCACAAATGAGTATATATGCTGGTAAACCATTATGGAATAAATAAAACCCTCTCAACCTTGTCTTTACTTGATGGTCACTTGGGAGTTGATCTTGACTTTAGCAACAAGTCTCATGTTAGGACCGATAGGTACTAAGCTAGGTTTATATAATGTGTCTAGGTGTATCCCAAATATATGTAGGGTGTTATCTAATTCCTAGTTTAGATAATTGACTCTTCTCCTTCATGGATGACATGTATGAGGTCAAAAACGTATCCTAATGATAATTGTCCATGATATTTATAGTCCACTAGAATATGGAGTATGGTTGAATGCATGATGATGAAGCCTAATTTACTAACCCCTAATGAATATGTAAGTGTGTGGGGATGAATTCTATGTCATATTTCACCCTAAGAAGCAAAAATGGGTTAACAAATAGGCAAGAAAAATTTTATTTAACCAACTAATTAGCTATGTGAGAGAATAACACAAGCAAACAAATAGAGATATATAAAAATTAAATATTTAAATTATATACTAAGCCCTAATCCTACAAGTAAACATGATAGTAACTAATCTAGGGCCTCCCACTAAGGTGTCCTATATGAAAAATGATTGGTAGTTTCAAAATAGTCAAAACTACCTTTGATACCTACAAAATTGCACTTACTCAATATATTCAAAATCAATTCCAAAAACTACAATATTGTAACTTATAGTCAATATCAAAATTATAAGATATGTGGTTTTTATAATAGTCAAGTATGCAATTAATCAAATCTACATGTGTTTAATGTAATAAGATAACTAGAAATCAATAACATGACTTCTGAGATGTAGTTTCACAATCTATAATAAAGATAATTAATTCTAAAGTAGAATAAATATATTTATAGAACACTAAAAGGATTTAAAATATTTTAGAATGATTAAATAGGATTATATTATATTCTTACTTGGTAAATGTAATATTTTAATTCCCTAAGTCAAAACCAACTATGTAAATTCAAAATTGGCTCTTATATTTAATAACACCTTTTTTGAGAGGCATTTTTTCTTCCTAATGAAAATAAAATAGATATATAAAAATTAATATTAAAATCTTGGAATATGATAATGTTTTAAATTAAATGATCAACATAGGATAAAATGAATCAATAGGACTCAGTTTCTTAATATATTCAAAATCACATGTTGAGTCTCAAAATCTCTTATGCAAATCAAAATCACCTTTATCAAAAGGAGGTATTGTAGAGGTTGAAATTTGATAATATATATAGAATTTTAGGAGAGATACTGAGACTATTTATGAAACAAAAATATTATATTATCTACATAAAGATAAGTGTATGTAAGAAAGATGAAAAAATAGAATGACAACATCTACTATCTATTTATATGCAAAACTGCATTTGAAATTCAAAATCACCTCTGTAAATAAGTAGTATTACACTAGATAGTAAAAATAGGGATTTATATGTGTTTGATGTTTACTTGGATAGAATATACACTTACCTTTAATCAAAACACAATAATAAAGAGATAAAAATATTTTAGGAAGCAAAAGCCACCAGTTTAAGTTAGTGATTTAAAACCTAAGTTCAAACCACCTCTTACAAAGGAAAAATTGGACCTACAAATCAATAATATGACTAAATACAATTAATTTTGATTAGTGTGAAAAACCTACTACTATTAAGAGTTACAAAAATTTTATACTCTCTTGCAAGATAATGAGGTTAGTATAAAGCTATAGAAACCACAAATATGTCAATATAGCTAATGTTTGACTTTAATATAATATTATGTCAAACCACACTTATATTATCAAAAGTGAAACTAAAACTTAAACTCACCTATTTTGAGAGGTGATTTTTTAAAGGACTAAAAACCTACCATAAAATCCAATAATTAGTAGTTAGTTGTATGGTTAGGCAATATCACAGCTCGACTCCTCAATATTGCTTGTGTAATAATGTAATTTCTAGAACAAAATCACACTTTGTCTAGATGTGAAAATTTGAAAATTTTAGAACCCAATATTATTTTAACTAGTCATGTAGGATTTTTTAACACATATAACATGTACAATGGTTAGTTTAAAGGAGGTATCCCACCAATGTATGATTGTATTTTGAGTTATAGATTCAAACTACTAAAAATAGCAATTTTAACCCAAAACTATAATAACATCCAAGTGAGAGAAATATATGAACAATAAACAATTATAAATGACTTATTACCATGACCTTTCTCCAAATATCTTCCCTCTAAGATATCTAAATTGATTTTACAATGTTATTTGACTTGTCTATAGATTGCTTCATAATGGCTTCAAGATGGATATAATGGCTTTTATGGATGCTAGAGTGGATGAAATAGGATATGAGTGCTTAGGATAGTTATTATATGGATGAAATAATGGATTATGATATTTATAATTAGTTTAACCACGATCCAAACATCGATATGAGATTTTTCATTAGTCTAACCATGCTTAGAGAATGGCTATATATTGATGGAGGAGGTTTTAGATGAATTTTTAATTCATTTAAAATTCTATAGTTTAGACAATTATATAAAGTTTCTAGATTTAGAGTATTATAGATTATAATAAGGAATAATAGGGATTATTTAGGGGTTTATGGAGATTTAAGGCTTATAGGGGTGTAGGAAAGGCTAGGGATAGATAGGTTAGGGGGTAGTGGTAATAAATATGTATTTTTAATTGGTAAGTGGGCTAGTGGCTAGTTAAAGATGTAGTATTAGTAGTTAAGTGGGATGCTAGTGGGATAATGAGGGGATTAATATGTCATGGGGGTGTATAAATGTTAGTAAGATGTAGGAAAAATTTAATAAGGATTAGGATTTAATTAATTGGTTAGGATTATGGTTATGAGATTTAAATAGTGGAATTAGTGGTATAATTAGGGTGAGTGTATTTAGTTGCATACAACCATTAGTTATTAATACATAATTAAAATTTATAAATCCATGCTAAAATTACACTCTAATAGTTAAAAACTAATGGAAAATCTTGTAACAACTTTAATAAAATGTACATATAGTTTTAGCTAAGTGAGAAATCAATGATGAGATCATAAATGATCCCAAACCAAATGACTACTAATTAAGTGCACAACTCATCCCAAGCCAAGTAAATAACTATTAAGTTTCTTCCATAAAATGGAAGTAAAACTTGTTCATGGCATGGATCATTTGTCCCTTTAAATTTATTCAAAATAAAAATCAAATCATTAAAATGAAACATCATCATTTAACCCATGGTTAAATAAGTAATGCAACTTTACTATCATCTACAGCCATATATGGTAGAAGAAACATATTATTACCTAAATAAGATTGAAATAATATTTAAAGCAATGCACAGTCCATAAACATACTGCTAAGAAAAAGAATCCCAAATATAACCACTTTGATGCATAATACATTCACACCCTTATAATAAGTATATGCATTTATTTCAACCATATTTTTCCATGAAAAAAGACTATGTTGAAATCATTCAAAACAATTCAAAATATGAATAACATATGTAATAATTAGGAAACTATATCATAACCATCAATGTTACTAATTTAATATATATTAACCATTTAAGATAAACATTCTAATTAAATCTAGTAATATAAAAAAATTATTTCGCATACCTACATTACAAATGATATGTTACATAGTAAAAAAAATCACTAATATAATAATTTTTGTAGTTCTAACCATACAATTTATTTTTCCATGTGCCTCAATTGTAATTGACACAAAAATACAAAACTAACTTTTTTCATGTTCATGAATATATCTACTCTTTCCTTTTTATAATCTAATGATACAAATGAGCCCATCTACGAGGTATAAAAATTACACACCCACCCCAACCATTAGTCTAGGGCTACAAGGAAATTATCTAAAGACATGCATAAAACATAAAAAAAAGAAAGGAAAGAGTGAGATCAAGTTCACCAGAAGAGATTCATACACAGTTTTAAAACCAATCAAATTTCATAATAGAATGCATAAACACAGTTCAAAGAAAAACAATTACATTTGTGGTTGAGATCATCATCTATCTATACACTATCTATGGGTTAGATAAGATAGATATCATTCCAAAATAATGAAAAAACCTTCCACACTCTATTATTTAACATTTATCCAATATCCCAACATTTTATCTTTATCAATGGACACTCATAGTCATATGTAGGGTTTCAACCTTAGCACAAATATAATGGTCAAAGGCCCTTTTCTCACACAAACTTTTGAAACAACAACACATTCTAGGGTCATTTTTTTAATAAATAAAATGGAAATGGAAAATATTAATTGATTTATAATTCAAAATAAGAGAGCAAGATCAAAAGAGTTCAAAAATTTCTTTCCAAAATAAAAACCCTACAAGTTTATTTCCACACCTTTTTATGTCATTCCTCCCTTTCTTTTTCTCTCTATGATGCCCTTTCCAACAATATTCTCCTTTTTTAATTTTCATTTCCATTATCATTTTCTATTTTCCACTCCATGCTTCTTCCATATCCAATAACTTACATCAATCTTATAAAAAATAACTAGGATATTAATTACAATGGTAGCATAATCATGAAATGCCATGAAACCCAAGAATCCCCTCAAACTTTTATCAATTAACCCAAAAAAGAAAAATGATGGAATAAATTGAATACCATAAATTTTACAAGCCATGGTTTGAAAAATTTAATCATTAAAAGATTATTAAAAAATATCCATGAGAGTTAAAATTCATGGTAATAAATTATCATGATCCCCTCATGGCTATTAACAAATTTTATGTTTTAAACCTTTATAGACTAATAAAAATTCCCTCTATGGATCACTTTAGTGGTTTAAACAAAGTTTAAATTGCACTTTCCTACCTTCTAAAGAGGTTTTACAAACCATGTTACAATTGATATATGGTAAAATAAAATACCCAAAGGTCTAACAACTTAACAACATTACCACTTCATAGTATCAAACTTAGCCAATTTTCTATTATGAATACTTACAAACATAAAAGTTAATCATGCAAGAAAACACACAATACAAGAAAATCATAATATTGAAAAAAGAGGAATTATTGAACATAAATGATCTCCTATAATTAATTTTTCAATTTAATTTACCTATATGATATGGGTATAACATCTAGGTGTACTTATAGGTTCAAACCTATCTCATCCATTAGTAATTACCTAAAATCATGAAGTAACATCAACAATATCAACATATAAAAATAATAACAAAATCATACTAAATTAATATAACCAACTAATGAAATAATACCAAATTTTAATTAATATACATGAATTTGATAATGTATATGCAATTCAACCATGTTACAACTCATAAACAGTAATAGTAGCACATAAAACAATAAAATAGTCAATAAGATCACATTCTACTCAGTATTAAAGTGATAATTTTATCAAAATATGGTGATTAATCAAGTGTTAATCTAATTATGAAAAAATAATAATTAAACTAATAATGTATAAAATATGAAATAACTAAACAAGATTGATTTGAAACTTGTTATTTATAGAAATAAGCTAGACGGGGAAGTAATAAAGATAGATAACTTAGTTGACACTCAAAATTGATGAAATTAAAAACATTATTATTGAGTGTAGGACTATGTGAGGTCACTATGAATCAAAAATAGGGATATGATTGAATCTAGGACAAGGCCAAACTATTTGGAGAAGGTCGACCTACATTGTATTTTGTAGGGTGTGCTAATATCTAGCAGGGTTCTTACCCTCGTTTGAATTTAGGTCAGTGCACCTTAAAATTTATGTTTGGTGTGTGTGATTGGATATGTTTGAATATACATAAGAGATGTTATTTAAATTATTATTCACTTGGAACTCTAGGTCAATGATAAGGAGGATCAAATTCAATGATTGGGGTAAAATAGGTAAGGGGATGAAGATTTTATTGACCTTAATACCAACTATGTTGAACACTCCCTACATACCATTACTCTAAATAAGGATAAAAATACATATAGTTATACCTTAATATGGTTGTGCATGTGAAATAAAAGTGTAGTTTTATATGCTATTACAATCCTAGTGTATTAAGTTCTTGAAAAATGACATGTGATATTACTAGTGTACTAAAACTTAACTCAAGGACACATAGTCTATATTGATCTAGAATTATGAAGAATAGTCATTTTTTTTATGAATGTATAGTTACAATAAATTTGGTGTTTGTAAATATGGAAGCCTCTTTCTAACTAGTGAATAAATAAATATAAAATGTGATTATATAGAAATTTTTGGTATATCCTCAAATGGGACTTGAGAAAAATATATGACAACCTGTTAGGTGAATTTAAATTTGAGTAATTAGCTTTTTTTGGGTGGGGGGATGGAATTGATGGGTTAGAAACTAATGGTCAATGTGATTATCTTGAAGGGGTGGCCTTGTCTAAGGAGTAGAGACAACTAAACTAATAATGCAAATCAATCTAATAGTGAGTCTAGGTTTCTACGAATGAGAAATATGAATATTTAGTATCAAAGTTACCTAATTATAAGGATTTCCTACATCAAAGTAGAGGAATTAGAGATTAAAATCATGAAATTGAGAATATGCTAAGTGTGTATAAGGAGTGGTAAAAAGTGAGTTATTTTAGCATTAAATTTTAATTTTAGTGAATAAAATTTCCACATTTTATTCTATTAATGTAAAAAATTAAAATTACTAGAGTAAAATAAAAATATTTATTCTTCAGCTTACTTGTGTTGATTAAGCTTGAATGCAAAACAAATTATGAATTATGATTCATACAAACCTACAATGAAACATGTATAAAATATTCCTTACATAGGATGAGAATTTGAAAGTAAAGACAAGAAAATTATAGATTAAATAACAAGGAATGAACAAAATTTTTCATGTATGTGAACCATTACATTTCCTAGTGAAAAATTGGTGATTAGAGAGGGAAGAACCATTAGATATTTCTTCTCATTATGATTTACCTTTTAATGGTTTATGGAGTGTAATCCATAGTTTTCTAAAGGGTTTGATTATAATAAATTAGGGCATAAATATGAAATAAATATAGCCACTAATTTGTTCAATAATTTACATAATCTAATATTTCTAAAAATATCAATGAATGACACAAATAAGTACTTAGATGGAAACTAATTAAGATAGATGATTTAGAGGTTGAAAATGGTTTGGAATTAGAATTGATTATTATAAATAGGGTCTATATGTCAAATCTCATCTTGGATTGTAGATTTGTACCTTGGATAGCAGTATTGGGGTATTAGTATCCTACTTTTAGAACTAATGTCCTTTATGTATGTACTATTTGATCTTTTGGGTGTACCTCCAACTGAATTTGACCTTCTTGTACCTATATGAATGACCTTTGAATCACTATCTATGGACTATTTTGAGACGATTTAGGAGAAAAACCTAGAACTCCATATGTTTATGGTATTTTGATGTCACAAGTAGTAAAATTTTGATGGATGGTTATAGATAATTATATGCATATGTAGGGTAGAGTAGGGATCAATATCCTTGATTGTGTATAATTTTTTCTAGGCTTGTTTATGTATTTTTCATCTTATTTCCATGTAGTGTATATAGGGATACAATTAATGTATATATATATATATATTAGTTTTGTGGGGTTTTAAATAGGTCCAGGTTGACCTTAAGCATCTTAGGGATTGAAAATATATATTTTGGGGTTGAAATTAGGCAAGGGACATTAGCACTAAAAGTGGGACATTAACAAAGGGTGATAGTGTCTAAAGTATAGTGTTCGTGTCTAGGTGGAATACATTGAGGCACTAGGGGCATAGATCCCTATGAGAGTGTCTAAGAATAATTTTGAGATGTTTAGGGATGTGTAAAGGCCTATACCAAAGCTGGATAAGTGTCGAAAGAGGCCCTAAAATAAGTTAGGGATAAGCTAGGTATGGGTGGTCTTAAGTAACACTAATTTCACTCAAGTAATTTTTTTTTACTACATTTCCCCCACTTTTATTCTATAAATACATCAAATCAAAATTATTAAGATAATATAAAAATAAGCATACCTATATATACCTACGAGGTATGAATAAGGGGTTGAGTGTGGGAAACATGTTCCATTGTGTATCATATAAATAAAATATGAAAGAAATAAGTCCTTAATATATATCAAAATAAAAGACAAAAGATAAGAGATATATGAAATTAATGAATACACCTCACTAGGTACGTGAACCAATGCTAAATTTTGGTGACATCCTATGTTTGTGCATGTATATAGTGATCAAATAGTGAATAGTTTGGATTGGGATGATGGCTTGCTCAATATTCGTATGTGGGTGTCTTAAGAACTCAATATAATTTTGAATCTATCATTTCCCACCATTAATCTATGGATAATATACTAGTAATAACTTATATTAGAATAATGTTGTCCAATTCTCCTATGTAGGTGGCTCAAGAATTCAAAATAGGATATGACTCCATCATTACCTACCCATGTGTAGTAAATGTATATATAAATGAAACTTTACAATGTAACTATAAATATGTAGGATGGACATGAGACCATTTTGAAACTCTAACTTCAAAATAGCCAAGGGGAAACCAAAATATTCAAGAGTTTGGTTTAAGGACTATGTAAAAATGCTAACCAATATAGATAGAATATGGCATCAATGTGGTGTGATACTTGGTATAAATGGTAGTTGAAGTATACTACATAGATAATTACATGTATTTGTCCATTCCATCTTAGATAAACTAGTGTAAAATGATCATGTTTAAACAATGTGCCATACATATACCCCCAATTTTGATATCTATGCATATGGATTATGGATTGAGTTGTATCAATATAGCTCTATGTATCTAAAAATAAAGTGGGAGTGATAATTAATTAATTATTCCCCAAATATTAGTAAATTTTTTTTGATTCTATGAAAAAATAAGCATAAATTTGTCAAATATAAGAACTTGTGATTGAAACTATGCAAATATGGGTTGTAACTAATATGGCATTCTATCAAATCTAGATTTTTCCTATATCTAGTCTACTAGATAGTAACTATGTACCTTTCAAAATATCACTAGGGATATAGTGTCATAATTTTAGTGATAATTTCCTTCTTTTTTTTTCCTATGTAAACTAAACCTAATCTATGTCTAACTATTTTTTTATGTTTGCCTAATTCTGTGCACTATATTTTGTGTGTGTGTATGCTGAAAACTATTCTCTAAGTGTACTTGGATGGTTTGATCTTTAGGAAAGACACCTATTAATGCCCCATATTTAATGGGGATTTATTATACCTATGTAATAACTATTCTAATAAAAATCTCTACATGATGTATGTTAGAGTAAAAACATATGATATCTCTTTAGTAAACCAATATACATTATATACATAACATCAAAATGTGAGATAATATAAGCATAATATGGTAATGTACTATTTATATTAGATATAAATTTCATAAGGTTTTCAAGATAGATATAAAAATGTAAGCATGTTTATGAACTACATAGTTTGAGTAATAATTTGAGTAACTACCTAGGGAGATGGGGCATTGTGTCCATCAAGGCTCCCAAGGAAGAAGGGGAGATGTATGAGGGAACTCATGGTATCAAAAATTGGGTGTAAATGTAACACGAAAGAAATAAGTGTCATGTAAATGATGCATACATGAAAAAATACATACAACACACATGAGGCACACAGACTAGGACAAGGGACCACAATACAAGAGACATGGTCATAGGTCACTAAATCTGATAAAGAGAAAACATAAAAGGACATGTTCAAAAGTCCACATACACATACAAATATAAAGGTTGGCTTAGAGCCACATGGAATGACATGTTCAGATGTATATGTAAAATATGAAGGACACATAAGGACATGGGCACATGTGCAAACCATACACACAATGAATGTAATTGACATAAAGACAAAACAATAACATATTAAAATACCCTTGAATATTTGTATAAGTAAAGAGACGTAATCAATTCTAAACTAGAAAATATAAAAATGAAAGTATGCATGAACATGTGGTACAAATCTATATAAGAGCAAAAATGTACATAAACTGAGTCTATAGTAGTAATAATCAATAAAACATATGAGTATTATAAGATGATAAATATCAAGATATAAATAGTGTTAAATCTTCAATATAGAGTATATAAAGATGTAACCTAGAAAAATAGAAGCTTTGTGTAATATGCCCCCATTGGGTGAATGTGTTAATGTTGAATCTATGTATGTTCCCAAAGTGGGTAGATAGTAATAAGACTAGATCTGTGTGTTAGACCTAAGTCATATAGGAATCTACTAACCCTTGATATGAACAAGTGAACCATGTATGTATGATAAAAACCAACTATAATAAGATAGTTAGTATATGTAGTACTTGGATAGTATATAGATAATGTAAATATGGATATGCAAACAATCTAAAATTTGTATTTGTGAGCAATATTTGAATGTTTTTGCTTTTTGAACATGTTATATTATTTTTGTTTTTCTAAGTATTTAAGATATGCACAAGTAAACATGAAAATTAAACTATACACAAGGAGCATGGTAAGAGGAGAGATATTACTAATTGATGAGTCTGGAAAGAGACTCATAATCAATGTGTCTTGTATTAAATAGATGCATAGTGATCATGTGTGATGTGTGATGAGGAATATAATATTAAATAATGATATGAACTAAGTGATCTATAGTTAAAACTACACATGAATAGGGCTATGAATCTAAGAAGCTGACTATACTAGCCTATTAATTATATGGCTCTGAATTTGTGAAGCTGAATAAACTAGCCTATGAATTGTAGGGTTCTTAGGGACCCATTTGGTAGAAGTTATAACTATAGTGGCATATCTATGTTGTAATTTTGATCCATTTTATGGTGGAGAGAAGCCATATAAAATCCAAAACATGTCTCTAATGCAAGGTTATATCTAATAAGGGTCTCTATGGGAGAGTATGCATATGTAGTACTACTCTAGGATTAAACCTTACCTACACTAGTGTCTAAAATGATATTATATGTGTGCTAATAGACTTTGTGTGTTGAATGGGAAATGATGTGTTTTATAGTTAGCCATGGAATAAGTAAAGGATACTAATATGGACTACCATCAACTATAACCATTTGATTATCATGTATATATTTGATACATCTATGTATGGTGGATGGAATGGCTCAAAGCTAATGTATCGAATGCCTACCCAATATCATATCAAATATGTTGGAACTAGGTACCATTATGAATCTAGTGGGCACATATTTGGGTATAATATATAATGGTAGTACTATATCCTTGATGGAGCTTCAAACATGGCCACTGAAGGCATCAATAACTACTTTTGTTTGAGAAATTTCTTGTTGTGAATAACCCAAGTGGTGTGGAAGTGTGATAATACACATGTTCACAATTTACCTATTATTAACCATAAGATTTTGAATAGGATGATGATCAATGTATTCTCTTACAAAGAGTGTGTATAACTCTATGTCATCATCAACTATCTCCTACTCTAAAAATATGATAAGGGGTATAGTTGGCATTGTAGTATGGTACACCCCAATGATATTATTTAGAGGGTGTGTTTCCATAATTTGAATTTGATATGATGTTGGTGATGGATGTGCCTGATAAGTATAATGAATACCTAAAGTTCATATTATCTCATTAGTTGTATGCTTTAGAAATAAATCTAAAAATATTTTCAACATTTTTCTTATATTTTTTGTGGTCTAGTTGCCTCTGTAGGAGTGCTAAGATCAATGATATTAGCTTTGATTAAATATTGTATCTTGTGTCATTATTTAATTCATCTATTTGTAGCATGGCCTAATGCCTTGTGATAGTTTCAAAATACATTAAAATCATAGTTATTTAGAAGAGGCATAGTCGTATCAACCTCTTTGATGAGAGGGAGAGACATGGCATTACATTATAAGAGCTATTTTAGAACCCATGTTGGATACTAAGGAAGAGTTTTGAAAATTCTCCTTGGAGGAGCTAATAGGACTAAGTGAGGAAGTGCCTCTAAAGTTGCATTAACTATCATTTTTGAATCATTCTTGTATAAAGGATTATTATAACTCTTATTAGTTGAATCTTATCAAGATATGAACTTCAGTTTCTCATGGAGAGAATATTGACTTCCCATTCTTTCACTATATTTTAAACATTTGTGAAATATGGAAACTTCTTGAATAGGATAGCTTCATACAATGCAACTAACTTTATTTTAATATGTCTTAGAATTCTCTAACTACCATGGGGATAGTCATATTTGATATTATATTTTTATATTACAACACATATTTAGCTGTTATCTCACTATAATTTTGTTTTAGTTGTGCCAATTGGGCATAAGAAACCTTATCATATATATTAATTGAAAAATGTGCTAAGAACATATTTACCAATGGATTGAATGTTGTGATAGATTGATTAAGAAAATAATAAAACCATTGTAGTGTATAATCCTTTATTATGTGAGGAAATACATTGTTAAGGAGATAATCATTGGACACATAGTCCAAACATGTTACATGGAAAGCTCATAGATGGTGCTCTAGGTCACCCTTACCATCATAGAAAGTAAGCTTGGCTGCTACAAATCTAGATGGAAAAAGAGTTTCTACTCTATGATGTGCCAAAGGTGCATGAAAAATAACATGAAAATCTAAGGGCTGAGATGGAATAATATCACCCTTATAAAGATGTAACACCTTAGCCTACATATCATGGATCTCATGTATAATGGATTGTACATCTAAAGAGGAAGAACTAGACATAGGAGGTTTCAATGAGTTAAAATAAGTTGTACATTCTAATTTGCCCTAGAATAGGTGTAATAATATTTTTATCTCAGAGAGTATAATATTGACCATTATTAGATTTGTTATTTATTTATATTATGGCTTGCAGAATTTGTGCATGATCACGGGGATGTTACCAAATTATATCTCTAAAATTTTATAAAATCTCATCCTTATTGGCTATTATATGTTCATTATTAAATGGGGGAGAGTGTCTCAATTTCCATCTTGTGTATCATTTTTATGTTGATTGTATTTCTCATCTTTAGATGCATTGTCATTTAATTACACATAATCAATGTGTGAATGCTTAATTAAGGGTGTTATAATCAGTCTTATGTCCATGGTGTAAGCTCAAATAGAAGGAATGTGATTATGATCAATGGTATTACCACTAATCCAATAAATTATTATTAAAGGAAGATATATAACTTTTTTATATGACATATTACAAATAAAATTAAATAGTACCACTAAAATATATATATAAGAAACCTAAAAAGCCTAACACAACCAAGGGAAATAGGAAAAATAAGGGTACAACCCCTAATAGCATATAGGTTTAGGGTTTGGGTAGTATTTGAATTAATTAGGGTTAATGTTGGCTAAAATTGGCCTAAATATGAAAATTTTTACTATATATATCAGGACACTCTCCTAGACCATTTAGTAACCTTTTACTCCCATGACTAGTCTCTTTGTAGTCCTAACTTGATGATGTAGTGTAGTATCCTGAAAGGTCTTGGTGTGTTGTAAGAAGATGAGTAGAGTCCTTGTATATTTTATGATCTTATTTTGGAAAGATAAAACAAACCTCATTACCCTACCTCATGTACCTTTTAACATTTTGAAACACTTTAAGCAAGTTTTAAGGTAAATTTAGAGATTTTAAGGAAAAGGCCTAGAAATGGGTCTTGAACTACAAATGAAGGATCTAGTTAGTTTGTCTGGTGTTTTAGAATTTAAGGGATGTAATTATGTTTTTAAAAAGTTTAAAATACTCTAAAAATTCAAAAATTATGTCTACAGCATCTAATATGCTCAAAAGATCCCCATAAATGCATTAGATGACTTTAGGACCTTCTAAATAGAAATTCTTAAGTGAAAAAATGACTTTTAAGTAAGGAAATTTATTTTTTACTTCATTACACCTCATTATGTCATGTTTTATCTATTTTTACATGTTCAAGGCCATTTAAATTCATTTGGAGTGAAGGAGAGGAGTTTGGGAACAAAAGGATGCATTTTTTAGCCTTTTGGAGTTTTGGCTAAATATGATTTTGAAGTTTTTAATCAATAAATGGTCTCAGATATAATATTAATGCTTACATGATATCCATAATATCCTATATTATTCCTCTAAAATTATATTCAATAACAATAACTAGAAAAGGTAAGGAAAACATATTAACCTCAAACTAGACATGAAATAGGTTTTCTACCATTAATGGAGGTCCCAAAACTTTATAATGTTTACATAAGGAATAAAAGGTAACTTAAATTATAAAAAATCTTTTAAATTTTTTTATTTCATTTTAAATCTTTTGGTTCTTCATGTTAACGGAATGCCATTTTGGGCAGTCTTGGATAGCTCTAAGAGAGCCTCAAGTTTCCACTTGGTACGGTCAGGGGAGAGAGAGTTGGGATAGAATATTTTTGGAAGTGATAGGGACCCTAATTTACTTACACTTTATTTAATTAGTGTTATATTTAATCTCCCCATATATATGAACAATCACTAATAGTGCAAGTGTGTCTAGATGGCCTATTCATCCAAATAAGGTCTAGGTTTTCTTCTTTTTCTTTGCTTCATAAAATGATGGAGAATAATTATTTTGAGAACATTTTATATAATTATTTTGTATCCATTTTATGTTGTTTCATTGTATAATTAATCTCTAGGATTAATTTTCACTTGAAAGGAGAAGCTTTTAGTATATAGCTTACTTTGATGAATTCTAATGCAAATCTTATTTTATCTCCATGGTGGCTACTCTTAGAGATCTAAAATAATTCATAACTCATGCAATATACACAAAATTCATGTATTCCATGTGTTTTATATGAGATATATCTATTTTTCCATAATCTCTAAGTTTATTATTCTTTGGAGGGCTTCTACGGTAAGTGAATGATCTTCTCCAAGTCTAAACATCATGTTAGTCTTGAATAAAAAATGAAGAATCCCATGGTGACATGAAGGAAACACTATTGAACTATTTGGAGTCTTGAGTAATGGAAACAATGGTCTAATTCCTCCATGAGAAAGAGAGGTTCAACCTCTAAATCTTGTCTTGACATGTTCGTAGCTTGATTGAGGTACTTTCAGAGTTTTAAAGTATTGATTGCAAGGATTACACGTGTTAAGGAGTTTCATAGTGCATGTAACATCTAGATTTCACTCTGATGTATTTGGTTGAATTATTTAAGGCCATTATTGAGGTCTTGTACCCCTATGCACTTCATTTCAATCAATGGTCTGAGTGTCGAAGAAGATGGTTGTTTGTTTCCAATATGTAGTCTTCAAAAATAGTGTTGGATGTGCCTTGGAGGGATTTTAAGACTTTTGAGATCTTTTCTCTGGTTTTTGGGTGTGAACAGATTACTAGTAACCATGATGTTTCATAAAAATTTAAAATCAATGAATATGCCTCATACAAAGAATATAATTCACTTAAAGGCAACTTTACCTTAACATGTTTGAAGTTAATATTAACCCTACACAACTTCATGTTATGGAGAGGATTATTGGAGACTAGGCTAACCAAATCATCTTGAAACTATACTTTTGACATAGTAGCAATGTACCAAGGTAGGTAAAACGTTTTTGGTTTAGTGGGAAAGGATTTTTAATGGTGTGTCAGCTTAAGTAATGGTGAATAGAATTTTACAGTGTGTATAATAGGGTTTATGAATAATATTAAAGTGTAAAATCTTAAAGTGCATTAAGACTATCAAGAATGATGTTTTATGCCTTGAATATACATGGAGTTTTATAATAAGGTTTAAAGAGTATATTTAATGGTGAGAAAAGTTTTATCAGGATATGAAATTCAAATGACATAATAACATTGTCATAAGACTCATAAATCACACCTACAATTATCATGATGTATAGTCAAGGGCTTATAAGGGAGTTGTGAATAAAAGATGAGATATGAGATAGATTATTTAAGGTTTTGTTCCCAAAATATATTATTAATTTTACATGGATCAATGAAAATTTTAGATAGACCCTTTTTAACCTTTTAAAGGTCTATAACCTATACACAATCTATACAAGTGTGGAAAATGGTCACCTACACCTGAGTGTAGAAGATGCTCTTAAGGGAGTATTGGTACAAGAGATCATCATGATAGAGTGTGTAAAGGGTGAAGATAACTCAATTAGTATCTAAAAATAATTTTTTTATTTATGACTAATCTCCCACCTCTACAATGTTGTACTCAATCATACATAGTCAAGATCACCACCTACAAGCCTTCCTAAGCAAACAAAAAACTTTGACAATGAAATGAGGTAATTAAGAGATATGAAGAGGTATATGGAATCTGTGAAGAGTGATAAATGATAATGAGGGTATCATGTATTTAATTTAATTTTTATAGGTCCTTTATTTCAAGTTTTGGACTAATGGTGAAAGTCATCACGTATAACCATCATGTTTTCTACCATTGATGGAGCATGGTGGAGTTAAAGTAGGTTTTCAAGGTTAAGGATTGATTAATGTTATTGGAAATAGTTAAGTGAACTTCAAGAAGGAAATAAAACCCTTAAATAATCTCAATGATATTCCTTAATATAATTATTCAAGTCCCAAGAGCCAAAAATGTGCACTTAAAACCATCTTGTTGGCTTGAACAGTGGTATGAGGTTGAAGGTGGATTCAAGTTGTTTGGAAAGAAAATAGAGTTGAAAGTGGTTGTGACCAAATTGAATACCAAAAATATATAGAAATAAAATAAATTAATTTTTTATACACTTATAAAATATCTTCAAAAAGGTATAATTCTCCTCATTTGGAGAAATATTGTCTACTTGGTAGAGTTGTGTATGGATTATATGAGTCATAATGGATTGGAAGAAATACCTTCAGGGCTAGAGGTGTATCACATGATAAATGGGTATATTAAAACCTATAAAATGTCTTAAATATCAAGTCCCTCTCATTTCAATTTTAGACATAGTCCAATCACCACCTACAACTCACTTTTGCAACCAAAACAAGAAACCCTAAATAGTCAAGCATAAAGGTCTATAAAAAAGTGGAGTAAGGGTACCAAAAAGACTTATTAATGATTTTAAATGGTCAAGAATGGAAAGGATAATGTTATAATGGTTATAATACATCATAAGGTCCTTTTAAACACTCTATTTCCATTATGATAAGGTGAAATAAGATAAGCTCAGTTACGAACCTAGGAAGCATAAAAAACCAAGCAACCAACTAGCTAGTTTTATAAAAAAATTGTGTTTTGGGGTATTTATATGTATAATAAGTTATGAAATTTTGTAAATTTGTGATAATTAGTGTTTTTATATATATATATAATATTTTTTTTTAAGAATAATGAGTGTAAGTATCATTTTTTTATCATAGTCCTATGTTTGTCCGTTGACATTCAACATGGGGCTAGGCAAGCTTTTTGGAGGGATATAAAGTACGATAGATGGTTTTGACCTCATGTGAGGGTTTGTGATGAATTATAGGGTGATTTTAATTCTTAAAAATCCTATTTATATTTATAATATTAAAAATTTCAAGGCAAAATGGGGAAAAGTACAAGTTGACCAAATTCATGATTTTGACATCCAAATGTAGATAGTCAAAAAAGAGTTTTTGAGGCATTTAAAGAATTGTATGATGAAATATAATGATTTAAATAGGTTTTTTTATATCTTAAAATTAAAAATTAAAAAATAATTAGGTATTTATACATCATAAATATCAATATACACCTATTTTTCTCTCCCTGTGTCTTACGGTTCTCATTTTCTAAGTGTGTATTAGGCCTAAATTGTTGATTCTAAATGTTTTTATTGATTGAGAATGGAAAAAAAGTTTTTAATAGTTTTCATGGTAATTAAAGGTCCTAATTACAAAATAATGATATCTTGGGACCTCATAAAACTAAATAAATGGATCTTAAACCTTTCATATTCTTACATAGTTTTGTGAAGAAGGTACCAGATGTTTTTATTGATTGAGAATGGAAAAAAAGTTTGTAATATTTTTTATATTAATTAAAGGTCCTAATTAAAAAATAATGAGATATTGGGACCTCATATAACTAAATAAATGGATCTTAAACCTTGCATATTCTTACACAGCTTTGTGAAGAAGGTACAAAGTTATGAGTTTTGATCAGTTTAAGGAATTAAATGAATTATTAAATTAATAAAACCTATTTTAAAATATTATTAAGTTAAATACATACTTTTATATATTTTTTTCCATTATAAACATCCCTAATATTAATAAATTGATTTTTCAAGGCTCTCGGCCTCTATATGCTTGCACATTTAGCCTAGCTAGTTTTCAACCAAAAAACACTATATCTCCTATTTTAACTAGTGTTAATTCATTAAATTTTGTAATAAAATGAATTTTATCATTTTAAAAGTGAATAATATGGTTTTGGTTTTATTCCATATGGTGTAGTATGGATTTGAGGTTTAGGGTGTGTGATAAGGCTTGAGAGGCCTAATTGGAAGCATGCTAACAAAAGAAGTACCTTCTAAGCATTGAAACAGACCTTAAAACCTTGTGGAAGGTTTTAAGGAGATAAAACATGGTGTAAAGTTCTATTATATCCTTAGGAAGGTTGATATTTTATATAAACAAGGAGAAAATGTAAGAAAAAAGGCTACAAGCCTAGTGGTGTTGTTATAGAGGTTGAGTTGTGAAAATGAGTATTAGTGGAAGACTAAGAGGATTAAAAGGGGTTTTAAGAGTGTAATATGATCACAAAATTCAATACAATTTGTTTTATTTTCCTCATGAAACCTATAATGATAATATGTAGGGTATGTTCAACTAGGAAAAGAGCTTGTGTAGAGTGGCTAGTGAATGAAGAAAGTCAAAGTAATGGACCAAAGGATATAGTTGATAGGGTTGTGATCAAAGTAGGTATGAGAAAACTATATTAAAAACCAATAAATGAATTGGTTATATATATATATATATATGATCTATCTAAAGGTACACTCTACACTATTTTTAAATGCACTATATGAAGAGCCAAAGGAAGGAAAGACTTCAAGACATCTCTTTCAAGGTCTTGGTTCATTATTATTTCAACAAGGTGCATAAGGAGAAAAGTTTCATGTTCATATTTTGAGAAATTCCCAATGTATATCTATAATAAGTATGTATAGGTAACTTGATAAACATTCACCTACATCTAATCTAAATAATGGGATGAGAACAAGCATGTAGACAAGGAGATGTTTGAGACCTTATGGAGAAAGTTAAACCCAATAAAGAACGTTGAGTAGATTATTTTAAGGCAAAGTACATAAAATGGATATCAAAGGTAACCAAAAAATGAATAAAACTCAAAATAAGGTATTTCCTATGTAATAATCACCTACAATAGGGTTAGAATTTTTTTTGAGTATGCATACTATTTCAATCTAAGACTATGAGGCATTATTATGTTTTGTTGATAATTGGGGTTATAACTAGGTTTAAGAGTCATATGTAAACTTTTGAAAAGTTTTCTCAACTTATGAACATCAAATTACAAATAAACATAGTCATGACTTGACCTCAAGATACAGTCATCTACAACCATGAGTACACAATCATATCTTCAATCTCATGAAGGATGAGGGAAAAGTGATCAATGGTGAAGTCTTATGATCATGAATGGTTCTTAGAGCAATAATTATAAAATGAGATTAAGAGGATAGAGATGGACTCTAAACAATGCAATAAGAGTGAATATGTTTGAGGAAGACATAAGAGATAGGTTTGGAATGAATTGAAGATATTAAAATCATAGATTTATGATGAGATTGTTTCAAAATACATGAATTGATCATAAATCACTACCTATAGCAGTTTGTGATAGTCATGTCACTTTGAATCTCATTTTGAAGACACATGATATATGGTTTTGGGTAGAGATATAAGACTAAATGGATAAATGAGTCAAAACTATTGCTATAAGGTTTGAAATGTACTAGTAAATATTATGAATCATGATTAAAACCCAATAATAATGGTAAAATGCAAAATTATAGTCCTTTGACATGAAAATATAGTCAAGTTCAAATACAATCAACATTTGAAGGAAATTTTGAAGGGTTTTGAGGCTTTGGAGCACCTATAAATGGATTCAATACCTAAAATTTGTTAAAAATGGTAATTTTTACATATTATATCCCCATATTATTTATATTTTTAATGAAAAAAAGGTACATATATGTTATTTTGTCTTAGACCTAAGGCACTCTTCATGAAAATTCAGACAGCCTATTGGTAAATTTTAGTAAAAAACACCTACATGCCTTAATATGTATGATCCAAGCATGAAACATGGTGGATATGTTCATAATTAGATGATTTACCTATACTTAATATTGGTGATCCAATATAATATGGAAACTACTCACTATTTTGTTACAGTCAATCCCCTATCTATTGATAATCAAAGGGTAACTTAAGCTAATTTAGAGAAAAAGTATCTTTAAACCTTAATATGCAATATAAAACTATGAAAATTTGTGGGTTTGTTGTTAATGAGCCATTATAACCATATATAATCTTTTATATTTCACTTTAGGAGTGTAATTACTCATTATTTCAGCACAGTCCTCCATATGTCTACTAATAGTCACCATTGGAGCTGGGAGACATTTTTAATGTTTATAGGTTGGTGGAGATTTTTGGACCTAATGGGAGTGTTTTTAAAGATTAATAAGATGACAATAATTCTATATTAACCTATTTTTAGGTGATAACACTCCAATATCAATGCAAACCATGCCCTTGAGGGTTAGAATAAGTAGGCAGACAACCATTCCCATAGGCAGTCTTGAAAAACATGAAGATAAAAGTGAAACCTGAGAATAAAAAGGATGTAAAAATGGATGTAAATTAATTTTAAACCATTTTATTTAATACCTAATACCATATTATAGGTTCCTCAAGCCTTGAAACTCATATTTAAGCCTAAAAGCTAGTTTATAGGCCTAGAAGGCCTATATCACATTGAGGGACTAAAAAGATCTATCAATGTAAGATGAAACATTATTGATGTATGATTATATGTTTCATGTAATTAATTATTTTTTTAAATCAGGTCAGAGCAATTAAAAAGTCATTTTCACTCTCAAGGAGAATTTTGAGCTTTTTAAGTCGAAGACACCCTTTTCAAGCCCCCTCTTCAAATATTTGTATATTTCACCACATAAGGATTTGGTAAAAATCATATTAATATTTTTTAAGTAACCATATTTAATTTAAATTAATTTTTTATTTATTTTGGTTGAGGGTATGATATTATTGAACTATTGTTAAGACTCTAGGCAGGTTCAAAATGCATGCAAAACCACATAATCAATTTTTTTTACATTCATAACTTTGCACACCTTCTGTATGGGAGAAAAATATTTCAAATAAATTTTAGGGAGTATATAGGATAAATATACATGGAAATAAGTTATGGAATGTATGTCTACATTTTAGGAATAATCACTGAGAAGATAGGCCTATCTAAGTTGCCAAAAGAGCCTTTTTGACTAGTTTTGGGCTTATGAACTCATAGGTCCATTAAATTACATGTAATAAATTGGGAATAATATATAACATGTATAAGTATATCTCAATATCCTTTATAACCTGGTTTGTAGAAGAATTTGGCACATGTGGGTGCCTGAGAGGCCCAAAATGGCCCAAAATGCCTATTTTATAGGTCTCCAAAGTAATAAATGTTAGAAATGCATGAAAGAGGACTAATGGGACTTTAGTAACCATTATGTGGCTCTTTAATCTCTTCACGTGGGTTTTTAGGGTACCTTGCTAAGTTGAAGGGTAAAAAACCCAAGTTTTTTGACATTTTGTGAATGATTGCAGGTTTAATGGTGATTTCCACCATTGTTATAGGATTTTAAGGTGGTATATATATTTTTTCTATACCTCATATGAATTATATGGATGTTAAAAAGTATTATATATGTATATAAGTGGTTCTTATGGTGATAAATGGTCTTGGGAGTAACTTCTTACACATCTAGTTAAAGGTGGAATGAGCTTGGAGACCTCCATCAATGGAGTCTAAGAGATTTACAAGTTTCATGGAGTCATTTTTAGATTGGAGGAGAAAATATGGGCTGATAAAAAAATATATCATCAAAAATAAAACACTAAAACTTAACCTTTGAGATCAGTTACATGCATAAAGTGCTAATATGACTAACCATCATGTCAAGTGACTTTTAGAAGCCAAGTGGAATGGGGCATAAAAGTGTAAGTCGGAGAATTCTGAGGTTAGGAGAGTAATTTGGAGCATTCAATGAGATTTATAGTCTCTAAAGACTTTTATCTAAGATAGTGGAGTGTAACATCATCATCCTCAAAAAAAAATTGTCTTCTAATGCCTCTTTAGGCCAATTAGAAGGCTTGGAGACCATTTTGACCTTTAGAGGTTAATTTGATGAGATATGATTAGTGCTTAATTAATTATAATGTTATTGAGACTCCATGTAAGGTGGTTGAGTGTCAATTATTAAATTATGAGATATTTGTTCTCCTCTCTCTTCCCTTTTATCTTATATCTCCTATTTATTTCCCATTTGTAAACATATACTCTCATTTGATAAGGCAAACCCCAATAATGTTTTTTGTAAAATAGCCTTTGAATTAATATGACATCATTTTTTACCTATCTCTTGCTTTCATTTAGTGTTATAGTCATTTTTTATGTGATTTCTTTGTGGAAGGGTGTCTTTCATTGGTAATTATCCATCTTTATTAACTTTTTGTAATTTTTACACCATTGTTTTAGGTCTAAAACTTATGTTTTTTCGTCATTAGTGAAGGTATTTTGTGAGTTTCATACTCCTCCATACTTCATATCTTACCTAGTGGGCCTAGTTTTTGAAATACTGATGTAAAATTACTATTTGGAGAGATTATGTAAGTGAGGGTTGTCTTTGATATACCTTAATTTTAGTTTCATACAAATTGGAGTGTCTTTAAGTTTGGTTCATCACCTTATTTGTGTTTTTAGTCATCCCTTGTAATATTTCTATCCCTTTTCCAAGTAGAATCAATAGTTTAAGTGAGATACTAAGAGGAACCAACCTTCTTTGGAGGTTCAACCCCATCACAAGATACCCACAACCTAGGGTTGTTCCCATTTTGTAGCCAAGAGTGAGAGATCCCAAAGAACTCTTCCATGAGGGTGTAATTTGTTGCTACAATAGTTCACCAAATGATTTAACTTTATAATGGTTTATGGAGTGTAATCCCTAGGTTTTTAAAGGGTTAGAGTAAAGTAAATCAATGTATAAATATTCAATAAATATATCCACTAATTTGTGCAAGAAATGACCTAATATGATATTTCTAAAAATATCAATTACTGACAAAAATAAGTACATAGATAAAAACTGAGATGGATGAGATGGAGGTTGAAAATAGGGGTGGAAGTAGATTTTAGTATCATAAATAATGTTCAAGTATATATTCACAATAGATATCTAATAGGATTTAGAAAAGTGGTATGACCTATTCTAAAATTGAATTTTTGGTTATGGATGGATGTAGAGAGGAGTTATAGACACGTGGTAAAATTTTTTGGTCCTAATAATGTATGAAACACATGATATGGTAAAAATGACCTATAGGTCATTATGTAGGAGATGTAGGATAGAAAAAAACCAAATGGTTTATAGAGAACCAAAGGGATATACTACCTCAATTAAAGTGACTCAAAAAAATTGGAGGTGGTCATAAATTCATCATTAAATATGATACAATAAAATGACCTCCAAAACATGCATGTACAAATTATACCATTAGAAAACCATATGGATAAGAGGGAAAATAAGAGTTGTTTTTCATCCAAACAAGCCAAAAATCTCTTGAAAATATAACTTACAAAATGAAAATTTCAAAATCTAGATATAAAAAATATATGCTACTCCTTTCACAAGCTCATTCAAATATGTTTGGATTACATGGGCTTCTCCCAGATTCTTCATAGGTTCAAAACATCTAGCTTTGATATCAAATATTACAAAGAAACATTATTATTATTATTATTTCATAACCATCCATAAATATTTATAGACATATTTATAAAAATATTAATGTCAATAATATTCCCTATATAATTGGGTAGTAATTATATTATCATGATTCAAAAGCTATGTAACCTCAGAGATAAGCATTTTAAAAACAAACTATAGAAATTATGATTAAACAAACTTATTAATAATCCTAACTACCATGATTAATAAAAAATCATTTAATTAAATTTATTTTAAATGGTTAATTAATCACCTCTTAGTAAAAACCTAATATTACACATGGTTATTTTTTTTATGTTGATTGATCATGGATTCATATATGTTGACTAGTTTTTTATCATAGTGAGGTGAGATTTCACCATGTGGCATCAGCTTCTTCACTCAAAGTTATGATGTTCTATTGGAATACACAAACTACCCCATGTTTTTAGAGTAGTGGGATGTTTCTATGTGGTATAATATTGCTCACCCACTTTACCTATGACATTAAAATTTTTAATGACCTATTTGGGCTAATGGGTCATTGAGATCATGCCAAGTGGTAGCATCCTACTAATCCGCTCACCCACAAGCTTTTCATTTGTATGGATTTGGTCAGGGTGGTAGGTCACTAAGATTGTGAAACTTGGATATATCCCACTTTTCCACTCACCTAAAATAATTTATTGAGTTAGAAGCTATTTGGTTAATCCTTTTGAATAGTTTAAGTCCTGTAGAGTGGTTGAAAGATGCCACATGGATCTAGGCAAACTTTTGAATAAAAGTGGCTAATTCTCACAAAGAAAAAATTTGACACATCTTTGATAAAATTTTATAGAATCAACCAAGTTTTGAGTTCCTTTTAAAATGGGTTTGGGCCATTTGTATTTTCATAATATCATCATGTGGTGCCAGAAAACCTCTAAGCACCTGTAGGTAAATGTAACAAAAGGCCCAGTCAAAAATTTCAAATTTAAAATCCTATGGTTAAGTTTTTTGAAAGTAAATAACTAAGGAAAAATAAAAATAATTGCTAAGTAAAAATGACAAATTAAATAATGAAATAATGAAACTTAGCACAAAAGGATACCCAAATTCACCAATTTAAAGTCAATTTTATCCATTCTACAAAAAAGTGACTATATAAAATAATAAACATGTATGAACACCTAGTCAATTAATCTAATATTAGAGCATAAATGGACAAAATTAATTAAGAAAAAATTTGAAAAATTTAGATAATTTACATAAGTTCAATAAAAATGATCTAAAAATGATTCTTTAAATGTGTTTCAAAACATAAGCATGAAGATAGACCAAGACTTAATAAAATCAAACAAATTCATAATTTAACTTAATGTAGTCCTAGATGTGATTTATATGCCAAGTGTTTATGATGAAAATTTATTATTATTTGAGCTTGGATAAAATAACAAAGCACATTCAAGCTCTATATATTAACATCTAAGAAAAATGCACTTCCCAGTGGGCTGATTTAAACAAGTAATTACCAATAAACTCCTCAACGAGATAAGACCAAATTATAGATCAAGAAGGATGGTCCTAATTTCTAGTTTTAAAATGGGGTGTGTTGTGAAAGAAACAATAAATTGTAAATCCTAATGGTATATTCTCCTGAGTATCTAAATAATCCATAATCTTAGATTTCATAATAATAAAAAACTTTAGATGCGAATAATCACCTATAACAAATTAGAATTCAAAGGTACTTAATTTTGCCTCAATTTGTGACATGTTAATCCAAAATACTACCAAATACCATATATGTGCTCTATGAGGTTATTAATTCATTTTATTTGTATTTAAATGCCATAATTAAGATTTACATAAATCCAAAACTATTGAATAATTAAAAGTTTCTACATTTTAGCTTGGGGGAAGTGGTGTGGGCATTGCTCTACTTCTATCTAGGCATCTCTTGTAATGATATCACTTCACCAAATAATAAAAATAACTACAAGATATCATAATTATATGGAAATATAATAGAAAATATGAATAATAGATAAGCCACTTTGAGGGGGTAAGCTACCAAATACTTGAAATAGGAAATGAATACTCTGATATGATGATAAAAAAATACACATAACCTCCTATTTATAGTCTACCTAGGCCATGGTTACTCCATGGGTTGACCTAATAACCTAATGAAAGCATAGAGAAATGTGATATAACATTAAATAGGAATGATTAAGTCACAAGTTGGTTATTCCTATCTTGATACATGAGATAGGTTAGGGACATAACATGTCCTTCCACTTCAAACCAATGTTGTCCTTAATGTTTAAAAACTATAGATGTTTTTGTAAAAAATATTCAACCTCCCAAGTTTCATCCTCACTACTCAAGTTCTTCCACTTGATCAGTTATTCCTTAATATATTTGGTTCTCAACCTCTTAGTATGTGTTTGTATGATTTTCTCTGGTTTTAAATTGACTCATCTTTCTTCATCTAGTTCTAGTATCTCTATATGGGATGAAAATTTCTATCCAATAAAATATTTCAAGTAGGAAATATGAAATATTAGGTGTATATGAGATTAATGAGGCAACTCCAACTTATAAGCCATACTTCTAATTTTTTACAAAACCTGATAAGGGCCATAATACTTAGGATCAAGTTTGTTGTCCTCTTTTTTTGCTTTAAGGACATCTAATTGTAAGTCTAAAAACATATAAATACCTAGTCACCCACATAAAAATGTCACTCACTATAGTTTTGATATACTTTCTTATTCATCATATTTTGTGCCAATTCTAAATTGTCTCTCAAACTAGCTAAAACCTCTTGTTCATGTTGAATGTGCTGCTCCACATCTTAAACCTTGGTTTACACCCTTAAATAATAATTGATTGACGATGGATGGTAACCATAATATTATATAAATGGGGGAATTTTAGAAGAGGTATGGAAATATGTGTTATCCCACCATTCTACAAGTGATAGCCATTTAACCCAATGTTCTTGCTTATCTAAGAAAAAACAACGGAGATACCCATCTAAAAATTTGTTCACCACTTATATTTGTCCCTAAAATTGGGGGTGGTAGGATGAGATATGAGCTAGCTGAGTACCTAAATAGGAAAATAGTTCAGTCCAAAAATGACTAGTGAAAATAGGATCACAATCACTTACAATTATTTTTGGGGTTCCATGTAATTTTATAATTGCCTCAAGAAAAATAGTTGTTATTTTAATTTCTATAAATGGGTGTGAGAGGTCACAAATATGTGTATATTTTTTAATCCTATCCACAATTACCAAGATAAAAATTTTACCTCCAGAACAAGGCAACCGTATGATGAAATACTTGGAAACCTCCTCCCACATTTGACTAGGAATTGTTAAAGGTTGTAACATACCTGGGGTCTTAACTATCTCACCTTTATTTTGTTGGCATGTCAAGCATTCTACCATAAAATTTTGTACATATCCCTTGAGTCCATCCCAAAATACTTCTCACTTGATTATGTGATAATTTTTCAAGAACCCAGAGTGTCCCCTATTTGGAGATGCATGAAACTTTGTAAGAATCTTATTATTTAACTCTAAATATTTCCACAAGTATAACCTATCATTAAACCATAGGGTGTTACCTTTCCATTTAGATTTTTTATAGGATATATAACATTTTTGTATATTCTAAATTAGAAACCATACATCTTTTTCCTACCCCCACTCTAACCTAGATTCATCTACCTAATCTTCCTACAACATGGACATTACACAAATTAATTCTTCTCAGATGTATCCCATCTGGATAATGCATCTAATAATATAATATATTTACCCTTATTGTATATGATTTCAAAATCATAAGCCAAAATTTTTTTTAGCTACTTTTTTTGTTCCTTAGATGATAAGATTTACTCCAGCAAGTATTTGAGACTATCATGATATGTTTTCACCTTAAAATGTCTACCCATCATACATGGCCTCCATTATTTTACTACATGAAGAATAACCATCATTTATTTCTCATATACAAGGTTTTTGAGATTATTACCTTTGAATTGATGACTCTAAAATATAAAGGGTCTTCCTTCTTTCATTAGTAATCCTCTCAACACTGATATGAAAGCATCACATTCAACAATCAACGGCTTAGAGAAGCTTGGAGTAGCCAAAATTAGGGTGTTACACATAACTAATTTTATTTTCTCAAATGCTTTAGTTGTTACATCATTCCAGTGGAAGTCATCCTTATTTATAAATTTAGTGAGTGGAGATATTTTTCTTCCATAACCTTTCACAAATATTTACTAGTAATATGTTAGTCTTAAAAACCCTTGAAGGTTTTAAAAATGTTTGGGCATTGGCTAATACACCATAGATTTGATATTATGAGGATTAACTTTGACACCTTCATGAGATATAATGTGACCCAAGTACCATACCTCATGTACTCCAAAATCACATTCAAATAGATTCACATAAAGCCAATGTTGTTACAAACTATCAACACCTATTTCACATATTGCAAGTGTTCTTCCCATGTCTTAATATAAAACAATATATTGTCAAAGAAAACCAAAACAAACTTCCTTCAAAAAGGCCAAAAAATAGTGTTGATCAAGCTATGAAAAGTAGATGGTGAATTTTTAGGATCAAAGGGCATTACTAAAAACTCATAATGTCCCTCATGAATTATAAAAGAAGTTTCATGAACTTCTTCATCTTGGATTCTAATTTGATGGCACCTTAAACAAAGATATAATTTCATGAAATAAAAAACACCATACAACTCATCAATTAAATCATAAATTACTAGAATAAGAAACATATCTTTAATGGTGTACTTGTTGAGATATCTATAATCTAGTCACATTCTCCATGTGTCATCCTTATCATGTACCATGACCATTGGAAATGACTATTCACTTGGTTGTGACTAATGATCCCAACCTCTAACATCTCATAAACCACATTTTTGATTTCACTATTTTGTGCACACACACACACACACACACACACACACACACACACACACACACACACATGTATATATGTATGTATGTATATATATGTATATGTATATATATATATACACACACACACACACACACATATACATATACATATACATATATATCTATGTGTGTGTGTGTGTGTGTGTGTGTGTGGTTGACTCCATAGAAGGATTTGAATGGCATGATCATGTTCTATTTTTGTTGGTAGTCCTTTTGGAATGGCCTTAAAAATAGCTAGGTGGTCATCAATAATCATCTATAGATCAGAATGTGAAAATGCCTTTATGGGTTGAACATATATGGAACATAATTATGATATAAATCCTTCTGCCCGATTTTTATAATTTTTATCATTTAATATGAACTAACCAATTGTGGATATTTTCACCATAATCCCTATAGTTTAATTTTTATACCTTCAGAATGAAAGTGCTTGAATAGTTCTTAGAATTTCATGTCAATTATACCCAAGGTTTTGAGCCATTGGACTCCCAAAACAATGTCTACAACACTCATGTGAATATAAAACATAAGATGATCTATATTATACTTTCCCATACAGAGCTTAATACTATGGAAATTTCCTTAAATAATTGATTGTGACACCATCTATAATCATGACCTAAAATTTTAGTGTTGTGTAAATGAAAAAATTCATTCTAGTGGCCAACTTATGGTTTTTGAAATTATGTGTGCTTCTTGAGTCAATCAACATTGTCACCTTTTATTTATTAAGGAAACCAACCACCTTAATTGTTTTAGGAGTGATAATACCTAAAAGTGCATGATAATAGATTGTATGTCCTCTATCTCTTTCTTATCATAATTAGAGGCATCATCATCTTCATCATCTTAATTGGATCCCTCATTTTAGAATAACTTCTTATCATCATATCTATGTCATTTACTCCACTTGTTGGCATAACCAAAACATAATCCTTTTGCATACTTCTCTTTAATTTGTTGAGGGGTTAATCTAGTAGGTGGAGGAAATGATGGTGTCAATATGCTATGATCTCTAAAGTGAGTGAATGGTTGTTTCGTATTGTCTATGAAATTTTACTCAACTCTTTGCCCTATGATAATATAATAAAAAACCTTAAGTGAATTAAACATGCACACCTCATGTTTAATGTGGTCCTTGAGGCCTCCCAAAAATAGGTAATTGAGGTTCTCATAAATAATTATCTCCACATGTAAAAATAGGTTATGAAAATTAATAATATAATTCTTAATTGAAACATTATGTTATACTTTTTCTAGTTAACTAAATTAATTTTTTGACACACTATTGTTATACTGTAATTTTAGTTCCTTTGTAGAAATCGACAAGGTGACACTGAGAGTCATATTTTTATTTTGAGCACACAACCATCAATACCAAATGAATCATTTAGGTTATAAATACAAGTATTCCATGGTAAGCTTCTATCCACATGGGATTTGATAAAGATAAAAAAATATCCATTTGGTTGATCTAATGAAGTGGATCCTTTCCATCAAATTTACACATATCTACCTTTGGTAAAAGGTTCCATTGTGGCAAAGGTACTTGGATCTAGATTAGTTTGGTTAGGAGATCCAAATTGGTGGGGTTATGTAATAGTGATATCTATATGTTTTGAATAATTATTTTATAAATCCATCATGATATTTTCCAAACTAAATTTTATAAAGTTCATATCAGATTACATATCTTGCATCTCACTTTGAATGCCTTGAAAATTGTAATCAAGATGGCTCACTTTGTGATCTATCTCAAATAACCCTAGTATAAAATATCTAGTAACCCCCACTTCTAACTCCATCTCTTACTTATTATGATTTTTACGTGGGGTTTTGACACCCTTTCCTCATCCCCTAGTTTGTGGTCCTACCATAAAAGGGATTGATAATGTCGACCTTGATTGGCACTTTTGACCTAAATTTTACCAAGTGGTTTTATACATATTTTAGCTTAAAATATTAAAAAAAACAAATAAAATAACCTAGCTATATTTTTATAATATTTCCAAAAATGTAAATAAATCTGAAAAAATCCTTGAATTTTGCACTATTGAGAAACTTTATGAAAAGCACTAAAATGGTGATAACTTTTTAAAAACATATCTAATTGATCTTAAATTTTAATGGAAGATTACTTGAATTATTTATCACCTTATTTAAAAAAATTGAATATAAATTCGTAACATTTTGCTAGATATATGCAAATTATAAGATCTAGGGGTTTTGTCCTGATTATGGCCCAAATTGATGCTCTGATACCATTTGTAATGATATTAATTCACCAAATAAGCAAAATAACATTAATATATCATAATGATATGGAAAAATATCATAAAATATAAATAGAATATAATCCAATTTGAGGGGGAAACTCACAAATACTTGCTATAAGTAATGAATACTATGATATGATATTACACAACTACCCAAAACCTCCTATATATAGTATACCTAGGCCATGGTTACTCCATGGGACAACTTACTAACCTAATGAAAGCATAAAAATGTGATATAACTTCAAATAGGTATAAGTTAGACACAAGCAATAAATTCCTATCTCGTTACATGGGATATGTTAGGGGCATAACATATATATCTATAATAGAGATAATTTTAGTCCCTTTAAAATGCCTTGATCCACTACCAATTAGGATTGAAAACATGTGGTGGAGGCTACCAAGATCACGCTTTCAAGGAATATTTTAAAATTTTGTAAGAGGGTAAATCTTATATTGAAAGGATATTTTTCATTTTCATCCATAGAGGATTGGGGACCAAGCCACAGGGATAAGGAAATCAATGAATTCATGACAACTCAAGACAAATCATAATTGAAGTAACACTAAATTTTTAATAGATATTTAATCAAGTGTATTAGATGGTTTTTAACAAGAAAATAAATTTTATAAAATCAAAATCTATATTATGAATCATTGAACTTTTAAGTTCAATAAATAAGCAAAGCAATCATAATAGTTCACACCAAATTTTTAAGCAAAATTTTAATTAGGCTCTTTTAGTACCATCTTATGATACCTATGAAATAACCCTTCATTCTATCTATTTGATACAAAACTAACCACAAGGAAAAAAAATTGGAACATACATAACAATGAAATGAGGAAATAGAGAAAATCAAACCTACATTAACAAGGGATAAGAAGAGAAATCAAGAAATAAAGTAAGAAACAGAGCAAGAAAAGAAAAGAAGTTATTTCTATAGGTTCCCAAGCAGATGCATGCTTGAATTAATTAGAGACTTGATTATTCATTATTTTTATAAGGGTAAATGAAACATCAACTTGTGTCTATGTTATCCTTTACATAAGAAAACACTATCCCACATAGATTTATCAATGTTATTTCTAGGAAAATTAAGCAAATCCAAATTTAGATCAACAATGTTCTTAAAGCTAATTTGTTGAAAGCATTTGTGATAGGGTCAAGACAATACCTCAGCCTATGAGTTATATTAAAATGATGTATATGGATGGGTATCTATACATACCAGAATAATTAGAAGATCTAACTAGGTAGAGGCATTTTATTGGTTGCATCCATCAGATGGATTGATTGGTAGCTGATCTTTGATGAAAATGGATGACTACATAACATCCTCTTTATTTTTGTTTTCATTTATAAGGCATGGGAGTGGTTCAAGTTCTTACCATATTATAAACATTCTAAATTTATCATCAGTGGCTAAAGTATTTGAAAATTTGGGTTAGATTAGATCATTCTTAGCTTACATCTCCATTGGGTATTGTGTTTATGATGTTCTATTTGTATCTTGATCATCTCTATTATCTTGAATGTGGAACATGTTGGAATTGGTAAATTAGGGATGGCTAATTTTTCATCAAATAAAATATTAAGCTCCTTATTTTCATTTAACTCAAGAGGAGAGAGTAAATCTTTTTCATTCGAGCCTAAATGTTTTTTACTTCCCGTTTCTAGCTTGACTATATCTAATACTAGGAAGAACATGTAGTTTCTACCATTAATATTTTAATAATATTCAATCAAATTTGAAAATATAGGAGTGGAAGTATAGGATATAAATGCTTTAGATTCATAAAATGTATATTTCTCATCTAATTATTCCAAATCTTCTAGTTTTTCTTCTAGTTAACTACAAGATATTTATGATTATTCCTTTAGCATGGGTAGCTCCTTATTACTCAAGTCTTCATTTAGGGATTCAAATAGAATGACCACTACCATAACCTCATCATTAAATTCATTTTTATTTTTATTTTATCCCTTAAATAAGGTATCGCACTTGTGGGAGGGAATATAATCAATGTACATGATCATTTCAATAGTGTGTCTAATTTCATGGATTTTACATTGCTTATTGATCTTCCCCTATGAAAAATGGCATGTAATTAGTAAAAGAATAAAAATAAACTTGATTAATAATATAATAAAAATCCTGATAACTATTTACTAAATTGATAGAATCAAATGCATTAAAAGAATAAACAGGTCTCTCATTTGTCATATGGGTTCATTTAAATGAGGGCTCCAAGAAATGGTTCATTTTAAGACATGTATCGATCAATAAGATGAATTTAGGAATGTAACTCTAAGTATTTTGGGCATAAATTACCTATTTTTATAAATAATAAGAAGGGTAGACAAGACCTAAGGGTTATCTTGAGTGGATAGGATCAATGACTTTAATCACCTAGGTCTCAAGTTTAATTCCTACTAAGAACTTATGATGCATTGAGGCTTATAGGTAGATGATCACTTACATTATAAACCAACCATAGGGATAGCTTAAGGTAGGGGTTGAAATTTTCCATGTTTTCCATATAGATCATATTGGGGTGATTTATCTATAGATCATTTGATGGACATTATGGACCCAGGCCCACCCAAATTAAACTTTAGATGTAGATTAATTTTTTTAGAATAAAAAAATTGAAATATTGGAAAATTTCTATGATTTTATGATTATGGTGATGACAAGGGAATCTATGGTGAATATCACATCAATGGAATCAATGCATAAAACTAAACTAATTATAGTAAAAGGTCAAGAGCCATAAGTTGGTGGTTTGGAATGATAAGGTCATTTTAGGGAGTCAACAATAGAGGTCTTATGGAGGGCATAGGTATCATTAAAGGATGGTATGATGAAGGAAAAATAGGGATTATGGAAGGATGGTTTAATGGATAGGTGGATGTTTATCCCTAAAATAATTTTAAGCTAACACACAAGCATTTTGGAAGAGATAGGTGGAAGAGATTAAGGTATTTTTTTTAAAATATTGTTATCAATTTTGAAAGTAAATCTCTAGAGGAGGTTATAAAACATAAATCTTGGTTTATGATGAGAGCTCTGGTCAGGTATTTTGATAATTTATGGCCATCTCTTTCCTCTCTTCACTAGTGGCTATTGGATTCTTGAAAACCTTTTATAGAAGGCACTATGGAAATGTATCCCTATGCCAAAGCTTTTTTATTGTGACTTTTGATTATTTAGGTGATCAGATAAATATTTTTTAGTTTAAAACATGGAGATTTGATAATCACCTTCTTATCTTGAAACCTTAGACTCCTAATATCAACCCTTTGATATAAAATATCTCTCTACATCCCATCCACATGAGGCTATCATATCTTATGTTGTAGTTTTGGTCTAAAATTAGTCCAATATTTTCTTGGACTAATTTTTTGATTTGGTGATTTGTTGTAAATTGATGCCTCTTCATTGAAATTTTCCTGGACTAATTTCTCCAATATTTTGGTGTGTTTAGAAAATTATTAAAATCTTCCATATAGGCTTGATCTATAATTTAAAGATAGGTGTTGGTCTCAAACCCTTGATTTTGAGGGAATCAGCTTCAGATGAAGAAATTATTTTTAGATTGGTCATTTTTTCTACTTCCTACCTTAAATCTAATTTTAATCTAGAAAATTCTTGGGTAAAGGAGGCTAATGAGAAGCATCTAGGTATTTTTGCAAATAGTGATCTATTTTGTTAATCAAGAGCAATTTTAGAGATTATTTTAGATAAGGATTTGGTTAAGGAAGTTTCATTAGTAATACCAACTCAACATGCTAAGTTTGGTGGTTTTGTTAGTAAAAAGGTAAATAAGATTAAAATATTAATAGGTATACTTGAGGAAGGAAGTGGAGTGGTAATTTTAGATTTAGAAAAATTGGGTAATGAAGAAGAATGGAAGGTGGTGAGAAGTAGGAAAAAGGTAATCTTATTCCTAGCTCTCTACCCAAGGCTATTAGTTCTCTTGATAGAACTAAGAAGGATAATAATAGTGATAATGGATATTCTAATTGATTTGTTTTGTTTTTAAAATTGAATAAATTTTATTATTTCAATTTGTTGGTTTCATTAAAAATAGGTGGGTATATGCATTGATGGTTAGAC
Source organism: Torreya grandis (assembly GCA_037957365.1). NCBI lineage: Eukaryota > Viridiplantae > Streptophyta > Pinopsida > Cupressales > Taxaceae > Torreya > Torreya grandis. The sequence continues at coordinate 1,461,275 of JARHVA010002324.1, forward strand.
TGTTAAGCCAAGCCAATTTTGTTATTTTGATAATTATGTTTATTGGGTCAGGGACCTATTTTTCCCTAGCATCAATCTAAAAAAAATAAGGCTAGGCAATAAATCCTTTAGTCATTGATTGTTACACTAGATTGACAACCTCTTAGTAGACCAATTCTAATCATGTGAAATTAAATGGGTTTATTTTAATGAACATAAAAATCAAAGGATCTATAACATTAAGTTAAATTTATGTATATGACCTTATTTTTATAGAAAGGGTCATTCAACCCAATTTATAGATGGTGAAATATATGGTTGAACACACTATTTGGATCATTAGGCTCTTTGTGTGGTATGTAAAATTGATAAAACAAGACATAAGGGTTAATGGGCACATTGAAATGGTTAAGGAACAAATTTGGAACTATGTCTCAAGTGGTGATACACCCTTATAGTACACCAAGATACCAATAATATGATACTTGATCCATAGAAAAGGGGAATAGGTGATAAGACACATCCTTATGCTAAATCTACCCTCTAATAATAGATCCTTTAAAATCTTGAATGTGTTCTTTAGTAGTCTTTATCCCACCATGGATATTCTTTGAATAAAATTTATGGAGAGTTTTTGGAAAGTCATGGGAAGATAAAAGAACATTCATAAGATAAATACATTATCATAGCTAGGCAAGAGCCATTGGAGGGCTCAAAATCAATTTAAATAGTCTAAGAACCTAGAAAATATCTAGGAAACTCCTTAAAAGAAAATAATAAGTCATAAATAATTGATATTAACCCTCTTTATAGAAATAGATATCTTGATGGGCCTATTAACACATCCAACAATATGAAGGGTTTTTTAATCCAAATCTCTCTTGAAAGGAGACTTGCATAAACTAATCTCCACAAGATCTCATTTACCTAGACTTGGTATGCAGGGTAATCTACTTGGCTTATTGTGATCATTACATATCAATGGTCCTCAGATAATATATGTTGAATTTTTAAGATAAAATGGCATTACTAAAAACTCATAATTTACCTCATAAATTCTAAATGAAGTTTCATGAACATCTTCATCCTAGATCCTAATTTGATGGCACCTTGAACAAATATCTAATTTCATGAAATAAACAACACCATACAACTCATCAATTAAATAATCAATAACTAGAATAAGAAACATATCTTTAATGGTGTACTTGTTGAGCTACCTATAATCTAGGTACATTATACATGTGCCATCCTTCTTATGTACCATGACCACTAGTGATGATTATTAACTTTGGTTGTGCCTGATGATCCCTACCTCTAACATCTCATAGACCATATTTTTTATTTCACTATTTTGTGAATGTGTGTGTGTGTGTGTGTGTGTGTGTGTGTGTGTGTGTGTGTTTTGATATTTGGTGGTTGAATCCATAGAAGGAGTTGAATGGCATGATCATGTTCTCTTTTTGGTGGTAGTCCTTTTGGCATGGCCTTAAAAATAGTTGGGTGGTCATCAATAATAATCTATAGATCAAAATGTGTAAATGCATTTATGGGTTGAACTTATATGGAACATAATAATGATATAAATCCTTCTTCCCACTTTTTATAATTTTTATCATCTAATATGAACTAATGAATTATGGATATTTTCCCCATAATCCTTGTAGTTAAATTTTTATACCTTTAGAATGAAAGTGCATGAATAGTTCTTGGAATTTCATCTCAATTATACCTAATGTTTTGAGCCATTAGACTCCCAAAAATATGTCTACACTACTCATGGGAATAGAAATCATAATATGATATATATTATAATCACCCATAGAAAGCTTAATACTATGAAAATTTCCCTAAATAATTGATTGTGACACCATCTATAATCATGACCTAAAATTCTAGTGTTGTGTAAATGAAATAATTCATTCTAGTGGCCAACTTATGTTGGTTGAAATTATTTTTGCTTCTTTATTCAATCAACACTATCACCTTTTATTTATTGAGGAAACCAACCACCTTAATTATTTGAGGAGTGATAATTCCCGAAAGTGCATGATAATAGATTGTATGTCCTCTATCACCTTCTCTTCATAATTGGAGGCATCATCATATTCATCATCTTCATTATATCCCTCATTGTATAATAACTTCTTATGATCATATCTATGTCATTTACTTTACTTGTTGGCATAACCAAAACATAATCCTTTTGCATGCTTCTCTTCAATTTGTTGAGGGGTCAATCTAGTAGGTGGAGGAAATGATGGTGTCGATATGCTATGATCTCTAAAGTGAGTGAATGGTTATTTATTATTGTCTATGAATTTTTTCTCAACTCTTTCGCCTATTATAATAGAATCAAAACCCTTAAGTGGACTAAACATGCACACCTCATGTTGAATGTGGTCCTTAAGGCCTCCCAAAAATAGGTAATTTAGGTTCTCATCAAAAATTATCTCCACATGTAAAAATAGGTTTTGAAAATTAAGAATATAATACTTAACTGAACCATTATGTTATAATTTTTATAGTTAACTAAATTAATTTTTTGACACACTATTGCTATAGTGTAATTGTAGTTCTTTTGTAAAAACTAACAAGGTGACATTGAGAGTCATCTTTTTATTTTGAGCACACAACCTTCAATACCAAATGAATAATTTAGATTCTAAATATAAGTATTCCATTGTAACCTTCTATCCACATGGGATTTGATAAAGATAAAAAAATGTCAATTTTTTTGATCCAATTAAGTGGATCCTTTCCATCAAATTTACACATATCTACCTTTGGTAAAAGGTTCTATTGTGGTAAAAGTACCTAGATTTGGATTAGGTTGGTTAGGATATCCACATTGGTGGGGTTATGTAATAGTGATATCTGGATGATTTGACTAATTATTTCATAAATCCATCATGATATTTGCCAAACTATATTTTATGAAGTTTTATATTAGATTGCATGCCTTGCATTTCACTTTGAATGCCTTGCAAATTGTATTAAAGAGGGCTCACTTTGTGATCTATCTCAAAGAACCCTAGTATAAAATATCTAGTAACTCCCACTCCTAACTCCATCTCTTACTTATTATTATTTTTACCTAGGGTTTTTATACCCTTTCCTCATCCCCTAGTTTGTAGTCTTACCATAAAAGGGATTGATGATGTCGATCTTGATTGGCACTTTTGACCTAACTTTGACCAAGTGGTTTTATACATATGTTAGCTTCAAATTAAAATAAAATAAAATATCCTAGCTATGTTTTTATAATATATCTAAAAATGTAAATAAATCTAAAAAAATCCTTGAATTTTGCACTATAGAGAAACTTTATGAAAAATACTAAAATGGTGATAAATTTTGAAAAAGATATCCAATTGATATTAAATTGTAATGGAAGATTACTTGAATTATTTATCACCTTCATTAAAAACATTGAAGATAAATTTGTAATAGTTTTCTAGATATATCTAAATTATAAGATCTAGGGGTTTTGCCCTAATTATAGCCCAGATTTATTCTCTTATACCATTTGTAATGATATTACTTCACCAACTAAGCAAAATAACATCAATATATCATAATTATATGGAAATATAGCATAGAATATGAATAATAGATAATCCAATTTAATGGGGAAACTTCTCAAATACTTTCTATAAGAAATGAAGAACCTGATATGATGTTAAACAACTACCCAAAACCTCCTGTATATAGTCTACCTAGGCCATGGTTACTACATAGGCCAACCTAATAACTTAATGAAAGAATAAAAAATGTGATATAACATCAAAGAGGGATAATTTAGCCACATTTCCAAAATTCCTATCTCAATACATGTGATAGGTTAGGGGCATAACATCTATATCCCTAATAGAGATAATTTTAGTCCCTTTAAAAGGCCTTGATCCACTACCAATTAGGATCGAAAACATGTGGTAGAGGCTATCAAGATAACCCTTCAAAGAATATTTTTAGATTTTATAAGAGGGTAAATCTTATTTTGAAAGGATATTTTTCATTTTCATACATAGAGGGTTGGGGACCAAGCCACAGGGATAAGGAAATTAATGAATTCATGACAACTCAAGACAAATTAGAATTGAAGTAACACTACATTTTTAATAGGTATTTCATTAAGTATAATAGATGGTTTTGAATAAGATAATAAATTTTATAAAATCACAATCTGTATTATGAATCATTGAACTTTAAAGATCAATAAATAAACAAAGCAATCATAATAGTTCACACTATATTTTTAAGAAAAAATTTAACTAGGCTCTTTGAGTATAATCTTATGCTACCTATGAAATAACCCTTCATTTAATTTATTTGGTACCAAAAGAAACACAAGGAAAAAAACTTGGAACATACCTAAAAATTAAATGAGAAAATAGAGAAAATCAAACCTACATTAACAAGGGATAGGAAGAGAAATAAAGAAATAAAGTAAGAAACAAAGCAAGAAATGAAAAGAAGTTATTTCTAGATGTGCCCAAGCAGATGCATGCTTGAATTAGTTAGACACTTGATTATTCATGATTGTGATAATGGTAAAGTAAAAATCAACTTGTGTCTATGTTATCCTTTACATAAGAAAACACTATCCCACATATATTTATCAATGTTATTTCTAGGCAAATTAAGCAAATCCAAATTGAGATCAAGAATGTGCTTATAATTAATTTGTTGAAAGCATTTGTGATAGGGTGAATAGAATACCTCAGCCTATGAATTATATTAAAATGATGTATATGGATGGGTATCTATACATACCAAAAAAACTTGAATATCTAACTAGGTAGAGGCATTTTATTGGTTGCATCCATTAGATGGATTTATTGGTAGTTGATCTTTGATGAAAATGGATGACTGCATAACATCCTCTTTATTTCCATTTTCATCTATAAGGAATGGTAGTGGTTCAAGTTCTTACCATATTATAAACAATATAAAATTATCATTAGTGGATAAATTATGTGGAAATTTGGTTTATATTAGATCATTCTTAACTTACATCTCTATTGTGTATTGTGTTTATGATGTTTTATTTGTATCTTGATCGTCTCTATTATCTTGAATGTGGAACATGTTGGAATTGGTAAATTAGGGATGTTTAATTTTTCATCAAATAAAATATTAAGCTCCTTATTTTCATTTAACTCAAGAGGAGAGAGGAAATCTTTTTCATTCAAGCCTAAATGTTTTTGACTTCCCATTTCTAGCTTGACTACATCTACTACTGGGAAGAACATGTAGTTTCTATCATTAAGTTTGTAATCATATTCAATCAAATTTGAAAATATATGATTGGGAGTATAGGATATAAATAATTTATATGCATAACATGTATATTGCTCATCTAATTGTTCCAAATCCTTTATTTTTTCTTCTAGCTAACTGCAAGAGATTTATGATTGTTCCTCTACCATAGGTAGCTCTTTATTACTCAAGTATTCATTTAGGGATTAAAATATAATGACCACTACCATAACCTCATCAGTAAACTCATTGTTATTTTTATTTTATCCCTTAAATAATGTATCAAACTTGTGGGAGGGATTATAATCAATGTACATGATCATTTCAATATTATGTCCAATTTCATGGATTGTACATTGCTTGTTGATCTTCCCAGATGAAAAATGGCATGTAATTAGTAAAATAATAAAATAAACTTGATTAATAATAAAATAAAAATATTGATAACTATTTAACAAATTTATAGAATCAAATGCATTAAAATTTCAAATAGGTCTCTCATTTGTCATAGGGGTTCATTTTAATGATGGCTTCAAGAAATGATTCATTTTAAGACATGTATTGATCAATGAGATGAATTTTAGGCATGTAACTCTATGTATTTTGGTCATAAATTCTCTATTGTTCTAAAGAATAAGAAGGGTAGACAAGCCCCAAGGGTTATCTTGAGTGGATAGGATCAATGAATTTGATTGCCTAGGTCTCAATTTTAATTCCTACTAAGAACTTGTGATGCATCGAGGCTTACAGGTAGATGCTCACTTACATTCTAAACCAACCATATGGATAGCTTAAGGTAGGGTTTCAAATTTTCCATGTGTTCCATATGGATCATAGTGGGGTGTTTTAGCTACATATCATTTGATGGACATTATGGACCCATGCCCACCCAAATTAACTTTAGATGTAGATTAATTTTTTTTAAATAAAAAAATTGAAATATTGGCAAGTTTTTGTGATTTTATGATTAATGTGATGACAAGGGAATCTAGGGTGAATCTCATATCAATGGAATCAATGCATAAAACTAAACTTATTATAGTAAAAGGTCAAGATCCATAATCTAGTGGTTTGGAATGATAAGGTCATCTCAAGGAGTCGACAATGGAGGAGGTCTTATGGAGAGCACAGGTGTCATTGAAGGATGGTATGATGAAGGAAAAATAGGGAGTATGGAAGGGTGGTTTGATGGATAGGTGGATGTTTATCCCTAAAGGATTGTTAAGCCAACACACAAGAATTTTGGAAGAGCTAACATATCATAATAAGGTTTTTTCAAATAAATGTATTGTTATCAATTTTGAAAATAAAGCTCTAGAAGAGGTTATAGAAGGTGAAGCTTGGTTTTTGAAGAGAGATTTGGTTAGCTATTTTGATAATTTATGGACATATATTTCCTCACTTCACCAGTGGCTATTAGATGCTTTAAAACCTTTTATAGAAGGCACTCTAGAAATGTATCCTTATGCCAAAGGTTTTTTATTGTGACTTTTGATTATTTAGGTGATCAGATAAATATTTTTTAGTTTAAAACATGGAGATTTAATAATCACCTTCTTCTCTTGAAACCTTAGACTCCTAATTTCAATCATTTGATACAAAATCTCTCTCTACATCCCATCTGCATGAGGCTATCATATCTTATGTTGTAGTTTTGGTCTAAAATTAGTCCAATATTTTCTTGGACAAATATTTTGATTTGGTGATTTGTTGTAGATTGATGCCTCTTGATTGAAATTTTCCTAGATTTATTTCTCCAAGATTTTGGTGTGTTTAGATACTTTTTAGAATATTCCATATAGGCTTGATCTAAAAGTTCAAGATAGGTGTTGGTCTCAAACCCTTGATTTTGAAGGAATCCCTTTTAAATGTAGAAATTGTTTTTAGATGGGTCATTTTTCTACTTCCTACCATATATCTAAGTGTAATATAGAATATTCTTGGGCAAGGGAGGCTATTGAGAAGCATCTAGGTATTTTTGAAAATAGTGATCTAGTTTGTTAATCAAGAGCATTCTTAGAGATTATTTTAGATAAGGATTTGGTTAAGGAAGTTTCATTAGTAATACCAACTCAACATGATAAGTTTGGTGGTTTTATTAGCAAAAAGGTAAATAAGATTAAATTATTAATAGGTAGAATTTAGGAAGGAAGTGGAATGGTAATTTTAGACTTATAAAAATTGGGTAATGAAGAAGAATGGAAGGTGGTGAGAAGTAGGAAAAAATTAATCTTATTCCTAGCTCTCTTCTGAAGGCTATTATTTCTATTGATAGAAATAAGAAGGATGAGAATAGTGATAATGGATATTCTAATTGATTTTTTTTGTTGTTAAAATTGAATAAAATTTATTATTTCAATTTGTTGGTTTCATTAGAAATAGGTGGGTATATGCCTTCATGGTTAGACTGTTAAGCCAATCCAATTTTGTTATTTTGATAATTATGTTTATTGGTTCAAGGACCTATTTTTCCATAGTATCAATATAAAAAAATTAAGGGAAGGAAATAAATCCTTGATTCATTGACTATTATACTATATTGACAACCTCTTAGTAGACCAATTCTAATCATGTGAGAGTAAATGGGTTTATTTTAATGAACATAAAAATCAAAGGATCTATAACATCAAGGTAAATTGATGTATATGGCCTTAGTTTTCAAGAAAGGGTCATTTAACCCAATGTATAGATGGTGAAATCTATGTTTGAACACACTATTTAGATCATTAAGCTCTTTATGTGTTATATAAAATTAATAAAACAAGACATAAGGGTTAATGAACACATTGAAATGGTTAAGGAATAAATTTTGAAATATGTCCCAAGTAGTGATACACCCTTATATTATACTAGGATACCAATAATATGATACTTGATCCATAGAAATGGAGAATAGGTTATAAGCCACATCCTTATGCTGAATCTACCCACTAATAATATCTCCTTTAAAATCTTGAATTTGTTCTTTAGTAGTCTTTATCCCACCATGGATATACTTTGCATAAAATTTGTTGAGAGATTTTGGAAAGTCATGGGAAGTCCAAGAACATTCACAAGACAAATACATTATCCTAGCTAGGTAAGGACCATTTGAGGGCTTAGAATCAATTTAACCAGTTTAAGAACCTAGAAAATAACTAGGAAACTCCTTATAAGAAAATAATAAGTCATAAATAATTGAGATTGGCCCTCCTTCTAGCACTAGATATGTTGACGGGCCTATTAACACATCCAACAATAATAAGGGGTTATTAATCCATATCTCTCCTAGAAGGAGACTTGCATTAACTAATCTCCCAAAGATCTCATTTACCTAGTCTTGGTATGCAGGTTAATCTACTTGGTTTATTATGATCATTGTATATCAAGGGTCCTTATGTAATATATCAAACAAATAATTATGCATTTTTAACATAGATCTCATTACTTAAGAAATTAGTATTCAAATTGAACATGAAACATATTGGATTTTAGATGTCTATTACATATGATCGATTCAATAATGCAATTACAACAATAAATAGAGATATGTAATCAAGATGAACATGTAGATTTATATTGTAGATTAGAAATTAAACTAAAAAATATTATTAAATAAAAAATTAAAGAGATAAGGTCAAAGATAAAAGAGATTAAATATCCCACTTTCTAATGGAGACTAGTTTGATTCTGTTAAATAGCAAAATCCTTAGATAAATAAGTCCTTAGTTGATATAGACCTAACACAACTCTAAGTAAGTATGGTGAAAGATTATTTGGAATGAATTAGAAAATTAAATTAGGGAAATAGGTTAACCATATGCATATACAAACCAAGTCTATAAAATTATAGAGATTTTAAATAAATATATTTCTATTAACCAAAATAATTTGCATCTCATCTAATACTCATGTGAGTTATAGACACGGATTATAAGTAGCCTAAACTCAAAAATATAATCTTGAAAGTAGGAAAATGATGAAAATAAAAGGGCATAATCTCTCTAATCCTAAAAATATCATCTATTTATGGCCTTCTCTAATCCTAAAAAATCGCAACCCTTATTACCACACAAGAGTTGATCTTATACATATAATTAAGTCCATGAAGTTCAAATTAAAATTCAACCACTAATGGGGTGATTATATAAATAATTAATTTTATTAGGATATGAAATTGAGGAGGTGGTGGGGATCTCTAATATATTAGAGAAATGTGCATGCTTGGTGCAGTTAACACCTTCTCTTGATTGAATGTTGGCAACTAAAAGTAGTTGGGATTGCATCAAGATTACCATATTCCATGATTTTTTTCAATAAATTTCCATGCCTCATTAAGGTTAGTTTGTATTTTATACTTTATGTTTAATCCTAATGACCATTAAATACCTTTATTAATGCTACTTATTAGCCAAAATTTGGCTACCATAGGATAGGTTCACAAAAACTTACTTTTTAGCTCATATTGATCCTTATTGATAGATCTGAAGGTGTTTTTATATATCATGGTTGGTATTTTCATGTATCCAAACTTTTTTGATAGCCATATCATGTCTTGTGATGTCTTATATATGCTTCATGAGGTTTCATGATGGTCTTATTATTTAATGAAGGAATTTTTAGTAGATTTTAAGGTTTCATTAGTTGCATTAAAATTTTTCTATAGACTCACAATATGATATGATGTTTTAGGTCCTAAAATTATTATTTAGATATTTATATATTATCCTTGAGTGAGTGGAAAATAAACAAGTGTGTCAATAGGTCTAATGTGGCAAATGACATGTTTTGGAAAAGTTAAGGTTTTCATTATGGTCAATTCAAGCCTTCCTAAGGACTCCTTATTGAATGAGTCATTAATTTCAATGGTTAATAGGTCAATTAAAGTCAAAATATGTCCAAAGCTCTACGTTAACTTCATGAGGCAATCAACATGCATTAGTCTCATGTATACTTGTCAATACATCTCAAGACCTTTCAAGTCACTCCTTGATCTAATACTAAGTCTTGTAAATAAATTTGTAATTCAAAATAATATTAATAGGATATCTAACATTCATATATTTCAAGTATATTATTATAACTTAGATCATGGTTAGTTTTTGTAGGTTCAACATACAAGAAAGAGTATATCACTCTTTTGTAGGCATTTTTAGGAATATGTACATATAATATGTATCCATATTTAGGTGAAAATAAAAGTGTATATTTACATCCATTAGGTAATTTTCATCCTCAATAATCTTTCATGAACCAAAAAAAGGTATCAAATACATGTGAACCTCCATCGATCCCTTGGCAAACTCATAATGATAATCTTTAGTTGTTTGGTAGGATTGGAGAGACAAATTGAGAGGTTGAGATATTGGACAAGGATGGGGGAATTTATTTCCTAATAATTAAATTAAATATTATTTATTTCAAGTGTCTAATATTTTTTAATCATCACTAATAAGTTAATCATGTCTAAAACCCTATCTAAACCCTGCAGGCTCAGTTTGCGGCATTTTTAGTGAAAATGTGAACTCATTGGTGATGAAGGAAGGTTGTGAAAGTATTTTAATTCCTTATATAATCCTATAAATCTATATATAATCATACTAATGGTTATTTATGTCATAAATAAGAAGCATCTTTCAAGAATAGTGAGTTTGCATGTTTAAGCTAAGAGGGTTTTGTGTCTACACTAGGGTTCAAGTCCATACAAAGAGTATGGTTAAGTTACAAGACCAATAAATATTTAATTTTAATATTGTATGTCCATAAATAAAAATTTCAATGACATCAAGGTATAGTCTTCCATAAGTATACTATCACAAGGTTCATTTCAAGAGATTGCATACCTTAGCTCCAAGTTGTCATCATTTGCATTGTGACCAATTGCCTTGAAGAGATAGATAGATAGTTGGGTTAATATTAAATATGTGGTATAAATTATTCATGGATCCTTAAATCATTCATGAGTCTATATTATTTAACTAATAGTTATATTCACCTCAATTATTGTGCTAGTGAACTATGTACATTATATGAAAACCAAGTGAGTTGAGAAAAATCCATTTTACATGACCAAAAGGAATGTGACAAAATAATTATCATGAATATACATTTTATAAGATTATAAGTGAATAAATTTTGCAATTAAAAAAATTTCACAATTATAATAACTTCAAAACTTGAGGCTTATCACCTAAGAGAGTATAATATGCATACACATTTCTATTACAGTCCTAAAAAGGAAAGAGACTAATTATTTTGTGATGGAATGACAAATTGAGAGGTTATAAATACAAATTAATAGAGGATTATTAGGTTCACCCTAATTTTAATCATAAAAATACCAAAATATTCTTAAAATGGATCACTCAATAAAACCTAATAATATAAGAGAACACTTGCACCTACAACCAAAAGATAGTTTAGAATAGACATGAGAGAAGGATACATACTTTTTAAAATGAATTAATATTAGAGGGTAAATAGTGTTTTAGTAAACTTATAAAATGTTAAAATAATATTAAAACCTCTTATGGATAATAAAATCAAAATGGAAATGTGAAAAAACTAATAGGTTGGTTGAGAACTTCAACCTTGTCTCTAAAATATGAAGATTGCATAAGGATTTGGTCTTAGGGTTGATATTTGGTGATAAATTAAAGTGTGAGAAGAATAATTAAGTTTATAAAATGTTTATATATATGCAAGAGATGATAATTAACTTAAATTTAGGAGTCCTCATACCCTAGCCTACTAAGACAGACCCAATGAAGACCCACAAACATCTTATAGATGTAATGGAAAAAAGATGCATTGGTTGTGTTGATTAAATCTAGTAAGATATGATTGGATAAAAGAATAAGTGTATATATGATTCCTAAAGTACCATGATGGGATCCATAGTCCCAAAGTTAAGAACCATTTCCAAAATCCTAATTTGGCCCAAAACATCCCTCATGCACCTATATGTAGAATGGTTAAATATGATAAATATAAGGCCTTAAGGTATATGGGAGAACATATAAGAGTATCATTTGGATATTAGTATACCTATTAGAGACTTACTCAAATAAAATAATTAATTTTAAGGATTCTAGGCCCAGATGATCCTTCCTCTATCTTCATACATAGGTATGTGTATTTGAGAGGTCTAAATCTTACTTAGAGCTTCATGGAGAGTATATATGTGAGGTGAAGGGAGATAAAGATGAATATTAATTTATATTTTAATCTTCAAAATACTCTCAAAGAATTATTAAGTGCTTGAAGGTAGTGACAAACCCAAAAAGCTAATTAGGCCTAGTAAGCCTAAATGAACACTCATAGACCTTTACTTGAATGTGTGGAGAAATTGAATATTTTGGGGAAATTTGGAATATTTAAAGCGTCATGAGCATAATTTTTTTTATAAAGTTATTTCATGGGTTTTAACTCATTAGGTAAGAAAGAAAATTCTTATGTAAGTTGTTAGGACCAAGAGTGAAAGAATTCTTATAAATTCTAACATCAGTTAATGCATGTTTGAGAAAGTATAGAGAAGAATAATAGTAAAGAAAATAATTATAATATGTCATTATGAATGACATAAAATTCACTAATGTATTAAATTTCAAAACAAAACACGTTTTACCCCTTTTAACTCAATTTCTTCTCTCTCGACCTTAAAGGTGTAGGCCTGCTAATTCAAGAGGATATTTCCTATACTCATTTATATGTTGACTTTTTTCATGGGAAAAATGTAGTTAAGAGGTGTTGTATTCACCCATATATTTAAAATTTGTGTAATTATTTCATCCTAATAAGGCTTTATCTCTATGAATGCTTGTTAAGAGTTCAAGACACTCATATGCTGCTAAGAAAAGTTTCTAATGACTCGATGGGAGAAATAGGAACTCAAATTATTTATATTGAGAATTAATTGTATTTAAATTACTTAAGTGACTTACATTTTTATCATGATCACCTAAATAGGCCATTGGTTGTCATGTGTAGGGTACATAATGTAGAAAAAAGGGCCAATAATGACTATTGTAGGCTATTTCAAAGCATGGAATGTTGTGTTAGAACCTCAAATTAAACTTGGAACATTATTATGAGGTACTTAAAGTGGATAAAAATTTATATTAAAGTTTCACATGTGAGATCATTTATTATATCCAAATCTCCTTTTTTAGGACTAGAGACTTAATTGAGGGCTAATGGAGAGAGGATTAAGTGGAGTGGGCATAATTTCATTGAGTGTTGTTCATGAAGCTTTGTATAAAGTACAAAGAGAAGAGTGGGTAATAAAATATATTCCTAGTTTTTTATGAGCATATATATAATGTTCTAGACAAGGAGATTTTTCTATTTTGTGGGCTACAAATAAATAAAGACAAGTATGGGATTTAGGATTGAAATGAAGTCCTAGAGAGTGTATAAGGAATATAAGAGCATTGATAAAAGCTTGTTAATGTATATATACATCTCTTATAGAGAGAGGTTTCATTAATGAAGATGAAAATAATATTTGAGTCATTTTAGCAAGAGAAGCATAATGATATTGATGGGTTCCATGACACCTAAAGAGGTATGATGATCACTACAAAATCAGTACTGGATAAATCCTAAGTAGATTCAAAGTGTTAATATAAATTAAAAAAATTATCTAAGGTGAGTTGATGAAAAAGGAATTCCATTTTTCACTTTCCAATCCAAAAGGAGGGTAGTTTGAAGAAGAAGACAAGATGTGTCAAGCAAGTGGAAAAAACCCTACACCATTTGAGAGAGGAAACATCATCAAGAAATAAACACATGTCATTAAAGACCATATGAGACTATTTTATAGATCATTTGTTTATTGTAACTCATGTAATGTTACTTGAGACTTATCATTTCTATCTTCTACACCACTTCCTCTCTCCTCTCATTCTATATTTATACAACCTTGATTGGCTTTGTAAGGATCCTCCAACATGAATATGGCAACTCACTACTCTTTTATAATTCCTTTGATCAATATACAACTAATGTTTCCTTCTTCCATGACTAAATTTAATTTAAATATTTGAATGGTTTATCAATTTAAGTGTAGACTCATTCTCACCTTGGTTTGTTATATTATTTCCCTTGCCTCCATGCATTTTGGATAACTATTACATGTTATAAATACTGTCATCAGAGGTCACTTATGAGCTAGAAGTGGCATGAATATTCCCTCATAACCCCATAATACCTTATCTCTCCAAAAATAACTAATGTTATAGGGTGAACTTTGAGATTAGTGCATCTCTTTCAATACTATAGGTTATAGTGCATATGTAATAGGTGTTAGTGATCAATCAATCTAGCGTATCACCCACCTTAGTTAGTTTTATTTCATATTATTCATCTCCATTTTAATTTTCAAGATAGTAGTGTATTGGAGCCTAATTTATACATCAAGGGGAGATATCACTATAATTTAGAGGTTTAGTCCATTTGGAGGTCACCCACAACCTAGGACTAATTAAATTATATACCTTAAGTGAGAGTGATTAAAACACCCTCTAAAGGGAGAAAATTTGAGATATAATAGTTTTTGCATGCCCATCAGGATAGGATTATAATCAATTTAATTTATATTTCATGATGTCCTTCACTGCATAAGCCTTTGGAGGTGACAAGTCAATCACCAATGGTGACTCTAAATGAATCTCAACTAGTACTAAGTACCTCAAAAATATAAAATTGATATATATATCATTACTAATATGATTAAAATGATTATTGTGTACCTTCATATAAATATTTTAAATTTAATTTTGTTCATGTATTATCCTCAATTAGTCCTAAAATGGTTGCCTACCAAGTTTACCAATAGCTCACCTATCACTCTATCAAAGCTAAGTTTCTCCTTCTTCATTATTATCAAGCTTTAAACAAACCAAACTAGACCTTATAAGGGTGATGACAAGGACTAATATATAAGTATATAATGGTGTATCTTATATTATCTATCTCATTCAATATGTGTAAGATATCTTTCAAGAATTTTAGAGAGTGTGGACAAATGTTGAGAAAGAAGGTCATCCAGTCAATGAAAGGCTATAGGGTAAGAAGTTGATACACTTATTATAATATATGATAGAAATATGTGAGCAAGTGAAATACCAATTAAATCTATCATATGTACCTTATTTTATCTGAATTCAACCTTCCTTTATTATAAATCTCTTCCAAGTTATAATGCAATATCAAAAGAACCTCAATGAATCTCTTAATGAGTCCACTAGCCCCAATATTACAAGTTGGAATAATTGTATTCCCCAAGAGAAACCTATGTATATTACAAATCAATTCACCCTTCCTCAATATTCTCAAACCATCCCATCTTGGAGATCTTCTGAGACCAAAACTCTTGATTATGTCATGCTTATCCTAGAGAATGAATCTTCTCCTATGTCCATCAAAAGTCAAGAGAGAGAAGAGATTATAGAAGTCACACCAAAAGTATTTTTAAGCTAGAAGGCAATCTAGTAGGTTTAAATAAAGTTAATGAAGTATTATACCCTCTGACCCTCTCATTTTATGAAGGATAATCAAGTGTATTGAGGGAATAAGATGGGCATTCAATTGAGAAGGAGAACTTATCAACAAAGAATGATTAGGTGACTATTTTTGAGAAGTAAGATGTTGTAGATGTAGGTGAATTTAAAGAAGGTTTTGAAGAAAGAAATTGTAGTGAACATGAGGATTAAATTAAAATTGAAAATCCCCTTGGTGGAGAAGAAAATAAATTAGATTTTAAGGATAAGTAGAAGACTCTATTTTTTATCCAATAGTTGGACAAATTTCTAGATGTCACAAATGATCAAGTGGGTAAGATTGGTTGGTATGTCTTTTAGGTTGATGAATAAGAAAAAAAATTAGGTTTGATAGAAGAAGAAAATATTAGGTTTTATATCTCAAGTGGGTAGATAAGTTTCCATTATTCATGGAGGAGAAGCAAGATTAGTTTAGTCTTGATGAAGGAGAAAATAATCATGTAGGATTTGAAAAAATTATAGGTGAACATGAATTAATGGATCTTGAGGAATAAGTCTACTCAAGCCGGTGAAACATTTGACTAGTTTGTTTTCCCTCAAGAAAATGAAAATTTTGAATTTGATCTTGACATGCTTTTAAGTGATGAAGAAGAAGATTCCTTTTGGGAAGAAATAGAATTTTTTTTCTCTACTATAAATGGTAAACCTATAGCACATGAAGAGATTACTAATGATTTTGTCTTGGCTAATGAGAATGATAAATAAATACATGGGAAATTAATTGACACCATGATTGATGAACTTATTTAGTCTCATCAACAAGTTTAAGAAGGCCTTGAAGACATGTGGAAGTCCCACTTGGATAAATTCAATGAGTTTGATGATATTGGTAGAATAAAACCTAAATAAGAAGTTATTTATTAAGAGTTAAAGGCTCTAATCAATCCAAAAAGTTTTATCAACCATCACAAATAAGTTTAAATCTATGTTGTACCAATGTATGATCAATATGACACTCTTAAATATGAACACGAGATAGAGTTTAAAGAACTAATAGAAGTTGAGGCTACTTATACATTCAGGGATGTAGATGATATGTGTAAAAAATATTCTTAGATTTGAAATTAATTTGAGGATCTTCAAGGACTTAGGTCTCTTGTCCATAAAGTTTAAGAACTCACAAAACATAATGGATCTCTTCAAGGCACCATGGATAATTAGGAATAGTCCATTGATGAGGCAAGAATGGCATTGTTTATGTCAAGAATCTATGTTTTGGATGAGTATGAATTTGTTTTTGAATCACATAATCAATTCATGGACATAGTAATGAGTCAATAAGGTTTGATTGTTGGCCATGGAGATCATGAGCATGCCAATATCTTAGAATTTTTTTAGAATATCTCACTCGATGAGAAGTCCCTAATTGGACATCACTCAACATATGATAATCAGATTTCATGATGCCATGATGATATAATCAACTTAT
Organism: Torreya grandis; assembly: GCA_037957365.1. Taxonomy (NCBI): domain Eukaryota; kingdom Viridiplantae; phylum Streptophyta; class Pinopsida; order Cupressales; family Taxaceae; genus Torreya; species Torreya grandis. The sequence continues at coordinate 1,478,486 of JARHVA010002324.1, forward strand.
TATTTTATCCTATAGGATGAAGATATGTAGGTTAGTTTTACATACTAGTTGTTTTCCTTATTTTCCCTAAGTTATTCTTAGGATATGTGTGTGTGTGTGTGTGTGTGTGTGTGTGTGTGTGTGTGTGTGTGTGTGTGTTGTATTTTTTTTGTTTTAGTTATTTATGTGTTGGGAGGTATTTTTGTTTATCATCTTATTCAAAGAAGTATTGTGTCTAAATTTGAGGGAAATTGGATCCATATCCCAATATATGTAAAATTTAATTAGTCTAATCATGCTTAGCAAGAAAATCTCCCCAAGAAGTAGCCAAAGATGTTAGCCAAACTTTGGATACCATAGGATAGGTTCATAAAAAGCATATTTTTAGCTCATATTGAACCTTGGTGATAGATTTGAAGGTTTTTTTATATCTCATAGATGGTATTTTCATGTATCTTAACTTTTTTGATATCCATTCAATGTCTTGTTATGTCTTATTCTTGCTTCATGAGGTTTTATTATTGTCTTATTATTCTATGAAGGCTTTTTTAGTAGATTTTAAGGTTTCATTGTATGCATTAAATTTTGTCCATAGATTCACCATATGAAATCATGTATAATGTCATAAAATGATCAAATATATCTTCATCAGTTTTCCTTAAGTGAGTGGAAAAGAAGCAAGTGTCTGAAGAGGTCTAAAGTGGCGAATGACATGTTTTGGAAAAGTTAAGGAAACTTAGCATTTCTTAAGGTTTTTGACAAAGTTTAGGTTCTCATTATGGTTAATTTAACCTTACCAAGGATTCCTTATTTAATTATTTATTAATTTAAATGGTGAAGGGGTCAATTTAATTCAAATGTGGTCCTATAAATCTCTTTGTTCACTTCATGAGGCCATCAAACATGCATTAGTCTCTTTTATACTTTTCAAAGCATCTCAAGACCTTTCAAGTCACTCCTTGAGCCAATATGAATTATTGTACATAAATTGATAATTAAAAATTATTTAAATAGGATATATAATGTTCATATATGTCAATAATGTTATTACAAGTTAGATCATGTTCAATTTTTGTAGGTTTAACATATAAGAGAAATCACTCTTTTGTAGGACATTTTAGGCATATGTATATACAAGAAGGATCCATATTTAGGTGAAAATGTTTTAAGAGTGTATATTAACCCAATTAATTTAATTTTAATCCTAAAAAATCTTTCACATACCCCAAAAAGGCATCAAATGCATCCAAACCTCCATCAATCCATTGGCATACTCATAATGGCAATCTTCAATTACTTGGTACAGAAAAGAGAGAGAAAGTTAGAGGATAAGATATTGGAAAAGGATGGGATTATTAATTAACTAATACTTACATGAAATATTCTTGAGCTCAAGGGGATATTATTTATGAGTCATCACCAGTAAGTTAAGTAGGTCTAAAACCCCTAAAAGCTTGGTTTTGGACTTTTAAGTGAAAATGTGAACTTTTTGTTGATGAAATAAAGTTTTTAAATAATTTTAAGGAATTATAAAATATTATAAATATATATAAAATCATAATCATGGTTTTTCATGTCATAAATTAGAATCATCTTTCAAGAACAGTGAGTTTTCAAGTTTAGGCCAAGAGGGTTTTGTGTCTACACTAGGGTTCATGTCCATATGAAGAGTATGGGTAAGTTTAAAGATAAAATTAATATATAATTTTCATGTTTTATAATGATAAATATAACTTTAAATGACATCAAGTTCAAGGCTTCAATAGTCTACTATCATGAGGCTCATTTCAAGAGATTGCATACCTAGGCTCTGAGTTGTCATCATTTGTATTGTGACCAAGTGATTTAAGGAGATAAATATTTGGATTAATATTAAATAGGCGTGAAAAATTATTAGTTTATCTTTAAATCCCTAATGAAAATCTTTTGGTAAAATAACCGTTATAGTCACCTCAAGCAGTGTGCTAGTAGATAGTGTGCATTGTATGAAAACCAAGTGAGTTGAATAAAATCCATTTTGCATGACCATAAAAAATGTGATAAAATCATTATCATGGATATAATATTTAAAAATTTATAATGTAAAACATTTTACAAGGAAATAAATTTCAAAATTATAATAACCTCAGACCTTGAGGCCTAACACCGAAGAGAGTATAATATGCATACACAGGTTTGTTACAATCCTAAAAGAGGAAAGAGATTAATTATGAAGTGATTAAATAATAAATTTAAAGGTTATAAATAAAAATAAATAAATTATTAGTATTTTCACCCTAATTTTCATCATCAAAATTCTAAAATAGTCTTAAAAGGGATCACTTAATGGAATCTAATAGTATAAGACTCTTATGTGCACCTACAACCAAAAGACAATTTAACATAGACATGAGAGAAGGATACATATTTTATACAATGAATTAATATTATACGGTTATAAATTTTTTATTAAAGTTATAAATTTTTTTAAGAATGTTATAACCTCTTATGAATATTGCACGAGGTTTTGGTCTTAGGGTTGAGTTTTGGTGATAAATTAAAGTTTTAAAACAATAATTAAGTGTTTAAAATGTTTAAACATATGTAAGAGAGGATAATACACTCAAATAGAGTTATTGTCAGACCCTAGCCTAGTGAAAAAAACCCATTGAAGACCCACAAACATGTTGTAGATGTAATGTAAAAAGGGTGCATTAGTTGTGTTGATTAAATATAGTAATAAATGATTATATAAATAAAATAATTTTATATTGGATTCATAAAGTTCCATGAAGGCCTCCATAGGCCCAAAGTGAATAAATGTTACAAGAAACCTAACCAGACCCAAAACTTCCCTCATGTACCTACAAGTAGAATGGTTAAATCTAAATAATATGAGGCCTTAATTCATATCTTAAAACATATGAGAGTATAATGGGGATATTATTATATATATTTGATTATTATTTAATTAAAAAAATTCATTTGAAGGCTTATAGGCCTAGATGATCCTTCTTCGGGCTTTATACATATATATTTCCATCTAAGAGGTCTAAATCTTGCTTAGATATTCATGGAGAGCATACATGTGAGGTGAAGGTAGAAGAAGAGGCATGCTAATTTATATTTTAAGACTCATATTAATATCATTGAGTTATTAAATTATTTAAGGCAGTAATAAACCCAAAAAGCTAATTAGGCCTAGTATGCCTATATGAACACTTGCAAAACTATACATGAATGTGTGGAAAAATTGCATATTTTGTGGAATTTTGAAGATTGAAAGCCTTATGAGGATAAAAACACATTATAAGTTCATTTAATGAGTTTAAACTCACTAGGAAAGAAACAAAATTCTTAGGTAAGTTGTTAGGGCCAAGAGAGAAAGAATGCTTTTAAACCCTAACATGAGTAAATGGATGTTGTAAAAGTTTTAGATAAGAATAATAGTAAAGAAAATAATTATAATAGGTCATGATAAATTACACATACCTCATTGAGTTATTTAAATTCAAAACCAAATACCTTTTCCCCCTTTTCATTCAATTTTTTCACTCTTGACATTAAATTTGTAGGCCTGATAACCCAAGAGGATCTTTCTTATACTCATTTGTACATTGAATTTATGCCTAAGAGAAAATATAGTTAGGAATTTTATGGGTCCCTATAATTTAAATATTTGAAATTATTTCATCCTAATAAGGCCTAATATCTATGAAATATTTTTAAGACTATAAGACACTCACAGGCTACCAATAATTATTTCTAATACTTGATTGTATAAATGGGCACTCAAATGCTTTATAATGAGCATTCCTAGTCTTGAAATGACTTTATTGACTTCCATGCTTCTCATGATCACATGAATAGACCATTTTTTGGAACATTCTATTGGAAATTTTTCATTGATGTCAAATAAGTGTCTAAGTGAGTGGATGAAGTGCCCTAATAGTCTAAGTGACAATGACAAAGTGTGTAATGGGCTTGTCCTAGTTGCTTGAGGTATGCTTGGTTGATCTTCAGTTTTAGAATGGTTAGATATGTTCAAGTATGAGTATGGTGATTTGATTATGTATAAGTGGTCTTATTAAAATTTAATAATGATTTGAGTGCTTGTGTTCATGAGTTTATTTAATATGGTTGATAATTATTTTCATCTAGACATTTTGAGTCCAATGGTAGAAAATTTGAGTAGGTAGTTTGATGATGTCATTATTTCCATGTGTAGATGAGTCAGGGGGATTTGGTCATATGGTATTGATATAATTTATGCCTATTTATTATGCACTAAATTTTGTGTCATGTGATGAATTGAAACATAAGATATGCAAGTGTAAAGTTAGTCTCCCAGGAAGTTTGATAGTGTTTTCCCATACTTATCCAAATTTGCAATGTGGTAAGAAAAGTTGAGTAGGCATTTTAATGTTATTATATTTCACACGCATGAAGGATAAAGAGAAAATTATGATATGAGTTTTTATTTTTATTTTTATGCCTATCTAATTTACACTAAGTTTTAAGTCATGTGATGAAGCACATCAAAATATATGCTTGTGCAAAGTTGGCCTTCTAGACAAGTTCTTGACATAGTTGGCTCTGTGGCAAAAAAATCTAAGGAGCATATTAAAGAAGTTATATCTCACATGTGAAAAGGTTTGAGGATAAATTTAACACATGTTTGGATTATAACATGTGAGGATATCTTATGTTCCAAATTTCAGATCATATATCTAGGTGCAAATTTTTTTATTATGGTCTAAAGTTGGCCTTTTAGGTAGATAAGCAATGGTCCCCATAATCATTTTTGCACGATATTAAAGATTAGGACTAGATGGAGATCTAAAAATTCACAAAAGTTAATACATATAGATATAAGGCTCACATTAAGTTAAATGGTTCAATTTTTTTTGGTTAATGAAGTTAAAGATCGAGTTCCTTACAAAAGGATCAACAAGATGTCAAGAAGCAACGAGATGAGGTCAAGTGTTCATTGTTTAACATTAAGCAAAGATAAATATCAATATTTTTACAAGGATATATTATGAGTGGGTATTTTTAATAATTTATATCAATGGTGTCTATTAAATTCAAGAGGTCAAAGTGATAATTATGTAGCATTGTTAAATCAAGGATAATCTTGAAGAGATTGATGGAGCATGTGCGATCAATATTACATGATTGCATGAGATGAGTCCAAGTGTTATAAGTTTAATATTTGGGAAATGGTGTAATATGAGTTAAATATAGAACAATATAAATTTTATGTGACTAATCCAATTAGTGAGGGCATAAGATTAGGATATGGTGCTCTAAGTTAAACTATGACTATTTGGATTCAAATATTTGAATTAAATAAAAGAAAAACTAGTGCTCTATATGTTATCCATAAATTTTGATCTAGGATAGATTTTCTCATGGTGTAAAAATTAAAGTGGTAGAGGGCTCCAAGAATAATCTATAAATATATATTTTAATATCTTAAAATTTGTTAAAACAAATATATATGGGTTTAAAGTTAACTATGTGTTTATTCATGTTCTGTAAATAACCCGAGAAGGGTTTTTGATCTTGTGTTTATGTTGTTTTAATGTGTCATGATGAATTAGCTATTCTATCATGTTTTATAAACCATGAGGACCATATGTGTGAATTATTAATGTTTGAATAATTATATTTAGTATTAAAAAAAGTTTAGAATCTGACTGTGTATTCATTCATGGTGACTGTGTACATAGAGTGTTATTTGAGTAAATTGTGCTTTAGTAGAAGATTGTTTTGGTGAATATAATAATTTTAGGATGTCACATGGGTCATTTGGAATATATTTTTAAGTTTTCATATGTTATTATTTTTTCTTTATGATGTGATAAATGGGTCAATAGGTCTCCATGATACCTATAAGAGCTACAAGGCCCTAATTGAAAGATGTAACTGCTTAAGGGGTGACCCATGAGAGATTTGGCCAACCTATGTGGATGATATTGAGATACGTCTTAATGAGATTGATGACTTAAGTGTTAATTAATACCTATTAGCCAACCAATATTTTGGTGACCATGAATGATCTATAAATAGTGAAACCAAATGTGATGGTTTATAAACATGTGAGAGACTTGTATCAAGGGTGTGTATATGAGAGTTGTGGAGTAAATGAGAGGTAGAGTGCCCAATAGATGAGTTAATGAGAAGCGTATATTGAGGAATATGTGTATGATATATGGGTCATTTTTCTGATTTTAGAATAGTGATCTTATATGTTGAGGATAAGTGAAGAGTGAAGAATGATCCAAAAGGTGGATTTAGATGCATTAAGTGTTAAAAGTTGAAGAAAGCTGATATAATTTGTATCTCCATTACATTGGTAAGAAATAAATGATCAATATATATTGTGTTCATATTTTTTGTTGTGAAATATCAACATCTAGGGGGTTTTAGCCTCATTACAAGGTGGAACTTACTAAAGGTCTAGTTGTTGTAGTAGTTTAGCTAGATAAGTGTTATAGAACATTCTGGGATTGTAGTCTCACTAAATAAGGAATGGTAGTTCCTTGATCAATTAAAAGTAGTATAAATTAGTTTTTTTATTATAAGATAGTAGTCTAATTTTATTTTTTAATGGGTTGTATTCCCCAAGAGGGTTTCCCACATATGTCATGTGTTATGTGCTTGATCTTGCATTGTCTTTCCTATCCATTGCTATGAATGATGTGTATGCCTCATGAACGTATATATTTAATGATTAAGATATTTAAATTATTGAAATTTAAATTGGATTATTTAGGCTCACTAATTCACCCCCCCTCTCATTTATTATACCTCTAATATTTAGTATCTGATCAGGTCCTTTAGTAAAGGATTGAAAACTTAAAGGTGATCCAAGGTACAATATGGTTAGTTATCAAGGAGGTTTATCTACTAAGAAACCACCAATGTTTAATGTATCTAATTATTATTTTTTGATTATAAGGATTAGGATATACATTATGTCATTAGGGTTTGATGTATGGTAATTTATTGTAGATGATTATGTTGTTCTTACTACTCCTTCTAGTGTTGGAAACAAGAAGATGTTTGAGCGTAATTATAAGTTAATGAATTCCATCACTTTAGATATTATAAAGTATAATTTCACCAAGGTAATCCACTATAAATATAATAAAGAGATATGGGAAAAAAATTCAAATCATCTATGAAGGAGATTCAAAGGTCAAGCTTGCTAAGTTGTAGACTCATAGAAGACAATTTGAAAGTCTCAAGATGAAGGAAGAAGATTTTGTGGCATCTTTTCTATAGAGATTTGATGAGATTGTGAACATCATCAGAGGTATTAGAGAGATCTTTGAATAATCTATTATATTTCAAAAGTTATTATGATCCCTCTTTCTTAAGTTGAATCCTAAAGTATAAACTGTAGAAGAAAGTCATAATCTTACTCAGTTGAAGTTGGATGAATTACATGTCATCTCTATTGCCTATGAGATGAGAAAGAATTATGATATACCATAAAAGAATTAATCAACATCTAATATGGAAATGAAGCCAAATAATAATTTCTAAGGTAAGAAACCCAAAGAGGATGAGATATTTGACATTGATGAGGATGAGCTAATTACTTTGATTACTAGGAAATTAAAAATAGGCTCAGGGGAAGTATAAGTGTAAATGACCCTTCAGATTTTTTAAATATGGAGATATAGGACATTTTTATTGTAAGTGACCTCATAAGAATGAGAATTATGATGATGAAGATCATGGTGAAGTCCAAGATGAAAGGAAAAAGACATACAATAAGAGAGGATTCATAAATTATAACAACAAGAAGAAGTCCTTAAAGAATAACAGGAATCTCTATGCAAAAGAAGATTGTAGCTCATTAGATGAGAGTGAAGATAGTGACTCATAGTATAATCATAAATATTATGATACTATTTAAGATGAATCCCTATTCATGGTTGAGGAAGGAAGTTTCTCACATCAAAAGGAATCTACTTGGAGTGATTCAGATGATGATGAAGATGAGGTGGACTATGAGATTGTATTGATGAATTCTATTAAATAATTAAATATTGTGAATAATATAAATAATAATATGTAATATAAACTCAAGGAATATTAGGAGGAATTTAGTGTGTTTGAGGTAATATTGGTTGAATACTCTAGAGAGCATGAAGGTGCTATCATAATTTTTAATTCTAAGTTGTAATCTATGTCTGGAAGTCTAAGATCCAAAGAATAAGAATGATCAAGGTATGATTCTAAGATTATGTCTTTGAAATATGAGTTAGAGATATCTAAAAGCAAGGTGAAATCATTTATCAATTTTTATAAAAGTTTTAATGATTTGGATGATCTCCTAAAAAGTTAAAAGTTAGCTAGTGACAAATCTAGATTGAATTTTAATGAATATCCCAAAGTTTCTTCTCAAGTTGACATGAATATCAATGAGATCAAGGTGGATCAGTATTTTAAAACAAATAATTAGATAAGGAATGAAGGTGGTGGTATAATGAAGACAAATTAGACTAGATAGCCAAATGCCATGAGGTATCCAAGTTTTAATGGTTATTTTTATACATGTAAACAATTTGGGCATAGATATAGAGAATGCAAGAGACCTAATAGAAATGATTTTACATGGAACTATGATGGGAGTTATTAGTCAAAAGGTGTTAAAATTTTTAAGTGGTTTAATTTTATTGATGTGAGACACTTTTTAAACCATTTTCCACATAAGGATAGACAAGGTGAGTTATCTCCAAAAAGAGGAGGTTGTTTCATTTGTCATGACATAGGACACCTTGCAAGTTTTTGTCTAAATAAGTTAAGCTAACCTATGTCTCCATCAATGAGTATTGTTTACTATAGATATGAAAATATTGGTCATATTCCTAGATTATAAAAATGTCATCAAGTTAGAATGAGTTCAATCAGACTCTTAGAGTGCAAGGAAGAAGGCAAGTCAACTCATTAAAGCTAAATATGATAAGTATGAGTCATGATTAGACTACAGGACCAATGTATTTTTTTTCTATGGTGGAGAATGCTACATATGGTGAAAAGTGTGAAGGGTTCTCATTATTAGCTCATGTTGTGATTGAAGAGACCAAGCTCAAGAAGAAGACCAAGGTATAGGTTGAGGCTAGTTCTAAGATGTGTATGGATCCAAATGAACATACTATTATTACTGAGCATGTATCATACAAAAAATATTAATTATCAGTGCCTAGTAATCAAGTTCCTAACCACAAGGTGGATTCTTTAGATGAAAAGGTGTGTCATGAATTTATGTTGTCTCCATGTATTGTCAATCCAATATTAGAAGAGAATGAGAGTGAATTAGAAAAGGAACCAGTTTTCATAGTTCAAACTGAGAAGAAAAATAATAAAAGCAAGAAATCTTATAGCTATAAGAGGATTCTAATAGTTACTAAGGAGATGTGGGCCACTCCTAGCTTTAATTTGTTTTATAGAATTATGGTGTAAAGGATGTATCTATCTATGCTTCTTCGGAGACTCCTATTAGTGGAGAAGCAAGTGTTGTTGTGGTATTCTTTAGATGGTCTTAGAAGGCTAGAGATGAGTGTTTTTCAATTGAAGTAGGTCTGTAAGAAGTTTTAGAGGTGGACATTAAATAAAAGGAGGAAGTATATTTCAAAGGATGAGATAGCGGTTTCAAATTTGTGAGATTGAAAGGACATATGATATTTCTCTAGATATGAAGTTTTAGGTCTGGAAGATGGCTCTATTGAAAGTTGTGGGCTCTATAACTTCTAGGTAGGGATACAAGGAGACTAAACATGTCTAGTAAGAATGATTTTTTTTATCATTTTATCTAAAATATCATAGCATGAGTATTTAAAGGTGAGTTATTAGGTTGGTTTAATACATTTTTCCTATTTTTTGAGTGGCATGAAGTTCTCTTGGTGGTCCTTGAGGTGGTTTAAGAGAGAGAAGGATAGTAGGTATGTATGGTGTTTCTTCATGGTGTGTGGAGATTTGAAGATTCTTAAGAGGTGAAATGTCTTAGATATTTTATGGGGAGTCCCAATAAAAATTTTCTTGGTGATTTCCATAAAATTTTAGTTCTTTTGTATGTTATTTCTTCATTAGTTATAGTGCTTGGTTGAAAAGAGTGTGGGCATGGAGAAAGAATATGTTATAAAGGAATGAAGAGGTAGGATCAATGTAAGGGGGATTTTTTACTATATTTATAATATGGTCCTCTCTTTTTAATGGTATTTTTAGGTCCTAAGGATCAGTTTGTGTCCACTTTATCATTGTATTAAAGGGGGAGAAAGTTCTTATTATGAGAGTGCTTGAAGAGAGAGAAGGAAGGTGAGCAAAATGATGTGTGTTAACATCAATGACAAAGGGGCATATTATTAGAGAGTTGTAAATGATTTCATAAAATTGTCTAAATGAGTGGATGAAGTGACTTAATAGTCTACGTGACAATGACAAATTGTGTAATTTATTTGTCTTAGTATTCTTGAAGTATGCTTGGTTGATCTTCAATTTTGACATCGTTAGAGATGTTTAGGGATTATTATGGTGATTTGGGAATGTGAAAGTGGTCTTATAAAAATTTAAGAATGATATGAGTACTTATGTACATGAGTGGATTTCATCTAGTTGATCATTGTTTTCATCTAGACATTTTGGGTCCAATGGCAAAAAATCTGAGAAGGTAATTTGATGATGTAATTATTACCATGTGTGGATGAGTTAGGGGGAGTTGATCATATGGTTGTGATCAATTTTTTACCTAGTTTCTATGCACTAAATTATAGGTCATGTGATGAAGTGAGATATAATATATGAAAGTGTAAAGTTGGGCTCCTAGGCAGTTTGACAATGTTTTCCCATAGTTAGCCAAATTTGCAATGTGGCAAGAAAAGATGAGTAGGCATTTTCATGTTGTTATATTTTTCATGTGTGATGGTGAGACGATAAAATGATCATATGGGTTTTTTTAGTTTTGTGCCTAGTTGATTTTTATGAATTTTTAGGTCATGTGATGAACCACATCAAAAGATATACATGTGTAAAGTTGGCCTTCTGGATAAATTCTTGACATAGTTGGCTCTATGGTATAAAAATATGAGTGACAAATTAATGGAGATATATATCACATGTGTTACTATTTGAGGATATTTTTAACACATGGTTGGAATATAATATGTGAGGATATATTATGGTCCATTTTTTATACCATGCATCTAAGAAAAACAAAAGTTATTCTGGTCCAAAGTTGGCCTTCTAAGTAGATAAACAATGGTCCCCATATTCATTTTTGCATGATATTAAAGATCAGGACTAGATGGAGATAAAACAGTTCATAGGAGTTAATACATATAGATCGATGATGTGTATTGATTAAAATGGGTTAAATTTTTCATTGGTTAATGAATCTAGATATAGATTTCTATACAAAAGGACCAATGGAGCATGTTTGTTCCAAGATGTCATGAAGCAACAAGATGAGGACAAGTGTTCATTATTTGACATTGAGTAGACATAAAGATCAAGATTATTCCAAGGATAAAAAATGATATGGTTTTCATAATAATTTATATAAATGGTAAATATTAAATTCAAGAGGTCAAGGTGACAGTTGTCTAGCATTGTTAAAGCAAGGACAATCTCAAAGAGATCAATGGAGTGTGCATGATCAAGATTGCAAGATTATAAAAGATGACGCTAAGTGTTTGAGGTTTAACAGTTAGGAAATGGTGCACTATGATTTAAATCTAGAAAAATATATTTTTTCATGAATAATATAAGTATAGAGGACATGAGATGAGGATATGGTGTTCACAGTTTAATTGTGACTTTTTGAATTCAAATATTTGAATTTAACAAAGGAAAAACTAATGCTCTGTATATTTTCCATAACTTAGGATCCATGTTGAATTTTCTCATGGTGTAAACAATAAAGTGGTATAGGACTCCAAATAACATATTTAAATATATAATTGAAGATTTGAAAGTGTGTACTATGAAATATATTGAGGTTTAAAGTTTATTGTGTGTTTGTGCATGTTTTGCAAGTAACTCAAGAATGATTTTTAAGCTTGTGTTGATATTGTTTTGATGTATCATGATGGATTATATATTGTATCATGTTTTATACTCCATGAGGACCATATATGTGAATTATAAGGGTTTGACCAATTTTATGTAGTATCAACAATGGTTTAAAAGTTGACTGTGTATTCATTCATGGTGATTGTGTACACATAGTGTTGTTTGAGCAAATTGTGTTTCAACAAAAGATTATTTTGGTGACTTTGATAATTTGAGTATGTCAAAGGGGTCTTTTGGAATAGGTAAATGAATTTAGAAGTGGTCCTATATTCTTATTTTTTCTCAATGATGTGCTAATTGGGTGAATAGGTCTCCATGATACCTATAAGAGCTACATGGACCTAATTGAAAGGTGTAGTTGCTTAAGGGTGACCCATGAGTGATTTGGATGACCTATGTGGATGGTATTATATATGTCTCTATTTGATAGATGAATTAAGGTTTAATTCATACCTATTGGGTGACAAAGTTTTTGATGATCATGAATGCTCTATAAATAGTGAAACCAAATGTGATGGTTTCTAAACTTGTGAGAGATTTATTTGAGGGGTGTGCATATGAGAGTTATGGAGTAAAGGAGAAGTAGAGTGCATAGTATATGAGTTAATTAGAAGATAAGATTTAGGACTATGTATATGAACTATGGGTCATGTTTTTTTATGTCAGAATAGTGATCTTACATGTTGAGGATGAGCAAAGAGTGAAGAGTGATCCAGAAAGTAGCTTTGGATGCATTGAGTGTGTAGAGTTAAAGAAAGCTGATATAATTTATATCTCCATAATATTATTATAAAATAAATGATTAGGATATTTAATTTTCATATTTTTTTTTTGTAGCTCAACATCTAAGGGGTTATAGCCTCCTTGCAAGGTGGAACTTGTTAAAGGTCTAGTTATTGTTGCACCTCAGCTAGATAGCTATTGTAGCACCTTATGGGATTGTAATATCAATAAATAAGGAATGGTAGTTCCTTAATAAATTGAATATATTATAAAATGGATATCTTTATTGTAGGATAGTAGTCTAATTATAGGTTTTAATGGGTTTTATTCCCCAAGAGGATTTCCCACGTATGTCATGTGTTCTGTGTTTGATGTTGCATTGTCTTTCCTGTTCATTACTATGAATAATGTGTATGAATCATGAATTATTAAGATATTGAAAGGATTAAAATTGAAATTTTACTATTTGGGATCATTTATTCACCCCCCTCTTGGTCACTGTACTTCTAACACATGTATAATACAAAGTGTATGAAAAAGGGCTAAGAATGACTATTTTAGGCTATTTGGAGGCATGAAAAGTTGTGTCAAACCCTAAAATTGAACATAAAAATTGATTAGGAGGTTATTAAACTGAATAAAAAAAATTCTTAAAGTTTCACACGTTTGACAATTGATTAGATCCAAATCTCCTTTTCCTAGGCTTGGAGACCTAATTAAAGGATAATTAAGGCATAAACAAGTGTAGTATGCATACTTACATTGCATGTTTGGTTATGAAAATTTTTACAGATTAGGAAGCATATATTAGGTACTCAGATTAATGTTTGGTTTGATATTAGAATCTATATAATATTCTATCAAAGGAACTTCGTCTATCTTGAGGGTTACAAGGAAATGAAGATAAGTATGGGTTTTAGGAGTGAAATGAACTATTAGAGAATGTATACGGTATCTAAGAGGATTGATATAAGTTTCTTAAGATATATATAAGTATATCAATGATATAGGTTGCATTCATGAAGATGAAATCAATATTTGAGGCATTTGAGTAAGAGAAGCATACTGAGATTGATGCATTACAAGATACTTAAAGAGGTATGATGATCACTACAATATCAATAGTAGATAACTAAGTAGATGCAAAGTGTCAATAACAAGAATAGAGGGTAGTTAAAGGTGATTTTATGACCAAATAATTCCACTTGTAATTTACAAACAAAAGAAGGTAATTTTGAAGAAGAAGACAAGGTGTGTCATGCAAATGGAGAAACCCCTACAAAATTTGGGAGAGGAAACATCATCAAGAAATCAACAGACACCATTAAAGACCTTATGAGACTATTTAATAACCTCCTTATTCATTTTAATTCATTTAATGAGTGATTGAGACTTATAATTTCTCTTTTCTATGCCAATTTTCTCTTTGCTTCTCTCATTCTCTATATATATAGCCTTGTTTAGATTTGTAAGGATCCTCCACCATGAGTATGGTGAATCCCTACTCTTTTGTAATGCCTTTGATCAATATATAGCTGGTTTTACTTTCCTCCATGGTTTAATTTTATGTAAATAGTTTAATGGTTAATGACTTCAAGTGTAGACTCATGCTCACCTTAATTTATTATCTTATTCTCCTTACCTCCACACAGTTTGGCTCATAATTGCAGGTTGTAAAGAGTATCATTAATGGTAACTTGTGACTTAGAAGTGGCATGAATCTTCCTTCCTAACCCCATATTAACTTACCTCTCCACAAATAAATAATGTGATAGTTTTTAAGTTGAGATTAGTACATGTATTTCAGTCATATAGGTCATAGTGCAAATGCAATAAGTGTTAGTGATCAGTTAATCTAGTGTATCACCCCCTTAGTTTTCTTTCATATTACTCATCTCCCTTTTACTTTAAAATCTAGTAGTATAATGGAGCCTAATTAATACATCAAGGAGATCTAGCCCTATAATCTAGATGTTTAGTTCACTTAGAGGTCACCCACAACCTAGGACTAATACTATTGCATAACTCAAGTGAGAAGGACTGAAACACCCTCTCAAGGGTGAAAATTTGAGTTGTAACACTACCACCCAATATTAAATTGAATTACACCATTATTTATAATTTATTGGTGAGAAAAAATATTCACAATTATTCTATATATCAAATTTAATGCATAATCCCTTCTTAAGTTTTGATAATTTTAATGGACAAACACGCTATCAAATTTGTACTAGTGTCTTATTGACATGGATTTCTAGTGTGTCCTCTATTGGTTAGGGTTATTCCACATGGATAATTTTAATTTTATGATGATTTTTTATGGTTTAATATATGATGACTTCTCTTTTATGTGGTGAGGTGATATTTAACCATGTGGAATCATCTCACTCACTTGAAGCTTCGATATTTTTATGGACTACATAGATCATTTTGGGGTTGTAGAGTAGTGGGATGTTGCTATGTGAAAGCATCCCACTCACCTGATTTCCTAGTAGAATTTATATTTTTAAATACATCTCTAGGCATGTGGTTCATTGGGATAATGCCATGTGGTATAACTCCACTAATCCCCTTGCCTAGAGGCTTTTACTTTGTACAAATTTGGTTGGGGAAATGGGTCATCAAGATTGCACCACTTGGTGAAATCTCACTTTTCTACCTATCCATTATATTTTAATGAGTTTTATGCTATAAATAAAAATTATTTTTAATATTTTAAGTCATATAAATAGGTGAAAATATGCCAAATTTATCCAAGAAATTTTTTGAAGAAAAATAACTAAGTTTGATGAAGTAGAATTTTGACACATGGATCTAGTTAACTTTTAAATAATCAACTAAGTGATGAAAGCATTTTTGAATGGCTATCATTTGATAATATATATGGAATATCACTACATGGAAAAAAATATCTCTAACCACTTGTATGCAAAATAAACAAAAGGCTGAGTCAATAATTTCAAATTTAAAAGCCAACAACTTAGTTTTTTTAAAGTAAATGTCAAAGGCAAAAGCTAAATAAATACTAAGGCAAAAGGATGAATTAAAGGATGAAATCATGAACCTAGAATAAAATTAAACCCAAATTCACCAATTTAAATCCATTTTTTTCTATTCTATAGAAAAGTGACTAAGTAAAAGAATAAACATGTATGAACACCTAGTTAATCATCCTAAACTTAGAATAGAAATGGACTAAATTAGTCAATAAAAACTTTGAAATAAATTTATGTAAATATAAGTTAAAATGGTATAAAAATAAATTATTAAATGTGCTTCAAAATAAAATCATTAATATATACCAATACTAAATATAATTATGCAAAATTACATTTTAACTTAATGCAGTCCTACATGTGATTTCTATTCCAAGTGCTTATGATACAAATTTATTATTACTCATGCTTGGATATAATAAATAAGAAAATGTAGGCTCTAAATATTCACATATAAAAAAAAATTCACTTCTAAGAGGGATTATTTAAATAATAAACTATAAATAATTCCTCAACAAGATAAAACTAGACTTTAGAGCAAGAAGGAGGGTCCTTGTTTTTAGTTTGAAAATGGGGAATGTTGTGATAATAATTAAAAAAAAGGCCTTGATAGTTATAGAGTGAAAAAATTGAGTAAAATACTCCCATAATGAACTTGATGTGATGTACATAAGCTTTATAAGGCATGTGACCATTTTAGATATGAGAAATTAGAGCATGTGTTCTTTGAAACAAGTCTAATAAAATCTAACATGGGTGTAGTGCATGACAATATAGAAGAGAGTAGTTTTGTTTTTGTAAATTTTATAGGTCTAATATGGTATCACCACCTACAAATACATCTAAAAATGATAAATTATATGTTATATAAGTTACTCAAGTACATTTTTTAATCATATTTTATATAAAACTAATTGTAGTTAAGTAATGTATATATTGAAGTAAAAATCAATTGATGTAAATGAACATCAAAAATCACGTATAGGTCATGGTTTTTATAATTTTATAGAATTTTCTATGTTGTGTTTGTGTGTAAAGAATAATAATATGATAAGCACAATAACTATGTATGTTTAATAATTCTACTAGAAGCCCAAAATATCATCAAGGGGACACCTCTATGTAGTCCATCTATCATATGTGTTTTAATCATATTCTACATAGTCGTTATCATCGTCATATGAGAGAACCAAATTCTTAGATTATGTTTGAGGTAATGATATACCATTTTTATCATATTTTTTATGTGTATTAATAAATCACTACACCAAGGATTTGATTTATCTTATAAAAATTATATTTATTTTGAATATTTTCATCATTGTTAGGAACTTGGATCTCATTCTAGACTATGGAAGGATCACATATCATGGCTTGAGTACTAGGAAGATAAGTAATTTTTTATTTTAATTCTTGAATTGAATATGTAACCATAGCTTTTATAGGATGGACCTTATATTTTTTCTTGATGTATAGAGTAGATATACTGCTTGAATCCTAATAAACCATAGTTTTACCATTAGACTTTGTAGGACTATTTTATTTTAAAAATTTCTTCATGAGAAAACCTTAAACAAATGTGCTATATTTATTATCTTTAATTTATTCTTGTAACTTTATTTTGTAATTTATCTCTTTTTAACTTTTTATTTTCAAAGTATTCATTTTTTAATCATTATTTTTCTCTAGTGTTTTCATTTTTTATTTTTATTTATCTAAATTATCCTTTTTCATCCATATTTGTTGCTTTTGATCCTTGTGTATTAATTCTATTTTTTCCACTTGTTATACTTGGCTTTGTTCCTTGGGAGATGTAACCATGATGTGAATGAGTTGCTTGATCAATGTATCTATTATAATATCACAATTATCAATGATATTTTTTATTTTTTATTAAATTCCAAAACAACTATATGTATGATTCCCATTTATTCAATGCAAATAGTGTTTTGATTTTCTTAGAGTATGTATATGAAGTAGGATGTATATGAGGTAGTTTTATTAACCTTTTTTTTCAAATAATTTATCTTATTATATCACTCAATATATTACTATCATCTTATATACTTTTTTTATCATTATTTGTAGATGTATGTTGCTTTGGCTTTCTATATTGATATGAAGTCTTATTAGGCACATAGATGAAGTTAAAAATGGATGATTAATAGTAAGATATTATAGATTATATGTATATGTAATATGATTTTTGTGATCTTTTAAATGAAATTTTTATTTTAATTTTTCATTTATTTTGTTGACTTGATCATATTGATGATTTGATACTTAATGGTTTCAAAAGCATAAAACCTAGGTACTTATTATTTAATATGCATATAAAAACCATAAAAAAATATGTGAGAGGTGGTAACGATTGAGGAAGGACATGTTGGTTACATTTATTTGGAAATATATTATTGGTTACCTTATCTCTTGATATAGTGATAGCATGGACCTAGTTAGAGGTAAAGTAGATATCACTATCTTGAGGGTTAAAAGGAAGAAGAGATTTTTTTAGCCATTTTAAAATTTCCAAATAATAAAATTAAAACGAAAGAATAGATTCAAGATAGTATTATAAAATAGTCAAACATAATAAGTAATTTGAAATTTTATTTTAAACCTAAACAAAAATGCTAAAATGATAGAAGGATAACCCTTGGACAAACTAGGGTTTGGAATATTCAATAATAAATAGGTTCACTAAAATGTTTTATCAAAATCTAGTGATTAAGAAACTGTTAATCTAATAATGAAATACTAATGAATAAAATAAAAATGTATAATATATGAAATAACTATAAGACTAATTTGTAACTTATCTATTTATAGAAAAATGCTACAAGGTGAAGGTACTAAAGATAAATATCTTAGTTGGCACTCGGATATGATGAGTTGCAATAGAGACTTTGTGATTAACTATGGTAATGTGTGAGGTCATTGTGAATAATTAACATGTCTCCATTATATATGGGAAAAATGTCTTAATAATTAGACAAGGGTAGCCTACATTATCATATGTAGGGTACACCAATGTCTGATTGGGTATTTTCCCTTTATGTGAATCTAGATAGGTTTGCCTTCAATTTTGGGTCTTATGTGTTTGTTTGATAGGATATGATCAATTCATCATGGAAACTATTATGTGAATATTATTCAATTGGAACCCTATATCGATGATAAGGAGAAAAAAATGAAATAAATAGGAAAAAATGGGTTAGGGGCTGAAGTTGTGCTTGAGTTAAACACACCCTATGTTGATCATTACATACATATTAATACTCTTAAGATGGATAAATCTCCATGTATTTATATTATGTTAAATGGTGTGTGTGAAATAATTGTGTAATTTTATATGATGGTGCAATCCTTGCATAATTAAGTTCTTGAACAATGACTTGTGACCTTACTAGTGTATTTAGTCTTAGCTCATAGTTACATAGGCTATATGCATTTATAATCAAGAAGAATAGGTGTTTTCATATCAATGTGTAGTTATAATAATTTGGTGTTCTAAATATGTAATCCTCTATACAACTTGTGAAAAAATTAATAGAAAATGTGCTTCTATATTATTATTTATGGGATTTCCTTGAATGGGAGTTGTGAAATATACATGATGACCCATTAATTGAATTTTAATTTAAGAAAATAGACATTTTTGGGTAGGAGGATT
Organism: Torreya grandis; assembly: GCA_037957365.1. Classification (NCBI taxonomy): domain Eukaryota; kingdom Viridiplantae; phylum Streptophyta; class Pinopsida; order Cupressales; family Taxaceae; genus Torreya; species Torreya grandis. The sequence continues at coordinate 1,497,923 of JARHVA010002324.1, forward strand.
AAACAAATGACATTATACACTACAAGCCAATGGGATTGTCCTATAAGGGTGGTATTATTTGAGGAACACAAACAACTAAAATGGGAGTGTGAATCAATTGAGTAGTGAATCAAAGTTGTTCAGAATGAGGAGTATGAATATTCAGTATTAGAGTTGCCTAAAGATAAGGATTGTCTGTATTTAAGTAGAGGGTTAATAATTTTGAATCGTTAAATTGAGAATAGGATAATAATGTATAAGGAGTGGTCACAAGTGCATTTTTTGAGAATTAAATGTTATTTTTAGTGACAAAATTATGATTTATCTATGCATAGTTATAAATGTATCTTAGGATTTTAAAGAGGAAACAAACATGTATATTAGTATCTTTTTAGTTCAAAATAAGAAAAAATAATAATTACAATGCACTAAGACTAAACCCTCTTGCCTAAATACTAAGGTTGAGCATAACAAAATAAGCAAAAGTACAAAAAAGAGATGAAGACAATACAAAGTCTTACCTCCCTTATCACACATGGTGATTACATGTTGGCATAATAATGTTCATGTTTAGACTATGATGATTTTATTCTCTTATAAATCCTCATATATGGAGGTAACATCTCTCTAATGTCACTTATGGCTTGGTGTTGAAGTTTTGCATAATTTTGGCATAATAACTTTAATCTTAAGGACTTCAAGAAGATATTACTATAAAATAACCTTACACACAAAATATTATGTATTAATGGTGTTGGAAATTATATTTATAACTTAGATAATTAATTCTAACCATGGGTAGGTTAGGTTAAATTATAACTTGGGTTCAGTCAAAATTAATCTTGGTTAGGTTAGTCTAACTCTAGGATGGTTAAAAGAACTCATGAAATTTTGAAACCTTTGTTTCTAATATTTGTGAGGCATGACAAATCACTTTAGATATTTGTGAGACACGAGTCATATTTTTGAATATTTATGAGATAGAAAATTACTTCATTAGTTCTTTTGACTCTTTAACTTCATTTTTGGCTCAATTTTTTTTTACTAAATCAAATTCACTAATTTTATTTTGATTTTATGTTTAGGAAAGTTAATTAGGATTTTCAATATAATTAGTCTTTCTTAGTGATTTTTAGGTTTTGGAAATTGATTTTAATGTCATGAATTAATAGATTAACATGTTAAAGGTTCCAAATTTTTGAGTCATAATTTGACTAGGGTTAAAATTAAACTAGGTTAATAGTGCATATGAGGTAATACACCATTTAAGATATCCTCATTACATTTTTTGGAAATTAAATTCCTTACATGGATGAATTTGGGAAATTCAACTGATTTTTAGGCTTAAAATGTGTTTTTTCTATACATTGAAGTAAATGCTAAATTAGGCATGGAGATGGCTAAAATTAGGAGTCTACAATTTTCCCCTATTTAAGAATTCATTACAAGACACATGCATAACAAAATTAACATAGATAATACATGACATTACCATTTCCCTATTCATTATTTTATATTAAAAGTGCCCCTAGGGCATTCTCGATTGTTGACAGGTAAAGTAATAATGGATTATTTGGCATGGGTGGTAATAAAATAGGTGAGTTAGCAAGATATTCTTTTAGTTCATCAAATTATTTTTAACACTCTTAATTATAGGATAATACAACACCTTTATTAAAAAAATGCATAAATAGATGACATTTATTAGATAATTATGAGATGAATTGGTTGATAGATTAAATCTTTCCATGTTGACTATAGATATGCTTTAATGTAGATGGTGGTGGCATTTCTATAGTTACATAGACTTTGGCTCAATTAACTTCAATACCATTGAGAGAGATAATGAAAACTAATAGTTTTTCATAACTGATGCCAAATACACATTTATTCAATTTAAGCCTAATTTTTTACTCACAAAGTCTCTCAAAGATTATTTATAGCATGGTTGGTGACTGGTATGGGTCTATGATTTTCCCAAAATATCATTGACATAGCCCTAAATAATATCATGCATCATGTCATGAAAAATAACTATCATATTTCTTTGGTAATTGGTTTAATAATTTTTAAGTCCAATCAATGCTACCTGATAATAAAACATTCCCCACATAGTGGTGAATGCCATCTTATGTTGATCATCTGATGCTATCTTGATCTAATTATACCCTAAAAACCCATCCATTGTCAAGATTATTTCATATCCATTTATTTAGTTTACTATCATGTCAATATTAGGTAGAGGAAAGTCATATTTTAGGCAAGCTTTATTGATGTCTATGAAATCAATGTGAATTTAGATCCCTTTTGGCATTTTACTTACTAGCATAATGTTTGAAATCCACATAAATAGTCAATTGGATTGATGTGTTTTGTATCTAAGAATTTTTACAACACTTTATTTACTAATATAGTAGTATGAGGATGAATCTTATGAAAATTATATTTAATAGGATTGGCATCAAGATATAAAATGAGATGGTGTACACCCAAGGTGGTGTCCAAACCTAGCATGTCTGAGTAGGCCCATGAAAATGAGTCAAAAAATTATCTTAAAAGAGTTTTAAAAACTTCATGTCCCTCCTTAGTGAGGGATGTGTTGATTCCCAATTTCAAACCTTATACACTTTACCTTTCACACTTGAATAAAATGGAAAACTAAGATGAAAAACGTACTATGTCATTATATTCAAGGAATAGTTTGATATCAAGATTAGACTAAATACAAAAGTTTACTGAGAGGCACCTAAAAAGGTTATGAACAATCCCTATTATTTCTATATCTACCTAAATGAATGTGAGAGGACCTATGGGGTAGCTTTCTCCCATGGAGAGATTCTATGATTCAACATCCATGGGTATTATTGGTACAGAGGGGCACAAATTTGACTAGAACATTACTAAACTCACTCACTCCACCTAGGAAGGGTTATCAAATGGAATGAGAAAATGATCTAATCCATATAAAATTTATTTAAGATAGATATAAAAGTTACTACAATCTTCATTCGAAAGAATCTTTAAAAACACAGGGGATGAATAAAAGATTACAATGATAGGCTTCAAAGAAAAACACATAGACACACATTAAATATAAAATATTTATGCATCTAAAAGTAAACAACATTGAAGATATGCAAAGGGCATATTATTTATATGGTAGGATAGGGTAGGATGAGTTAGATGATAATAAAGAGGAAGGGTGTGGTGGTGTGCTAGTAGTTTTCAAACAACATGGATTATTTTAGCATTCATGACATTATTTATTTCAAAGATGCAGAATAATAAGTTAAGGGGAACTACTAGGAGTAATTTTAAGCTATTGGTACCAATGAGATGCAAATACCCAAATGATCCTAAAAACCTATAATATACACTAAAACTATAATCTCATATACCTTTTACCATTAAATCCATAAACCTAGGGTTCCCTAATAAGTTATTCAACAACATATTCCCAAACATAATGCAAAAATGGATTTATAATCTAGATAATGGTAATGAGCATAAAATAAGATATCCAATCAAAAAAAAATCTCAGAACACATCATTGCACTTCATCAAAAATAAATAGTAAAAACCAAAAATATTCTCCATTAACTTGAAAGAAAATCATACATACATCATTATTTCAAAATGCTTCCATGGGGACAAGCATGGTGGGTTTTATCCATGATGGATAAGGGAGACATATAAAGATGCTCTCAAAACTTGCTAGTGGTTATACAACTACAACCACATTATAAATAGAGGTGAAATACACACAAAAGTGATCCAAAAATGTGGAATAACCTATACTTTTAGTGAAAAAGACCAAAAATAATAACCAACATAATGGCCAACCAACCTCTCAAATAAAAGACAAGCCTGCTATTTATACATTTTTTACCCATTTCAAAATTTCAAGTGTCAAATTCCCACCAAGATGATCCTAGATGGATAATATTCCTTTTCCATGCCTAAAATCTTCATATAACTACAAGGAAAATGATTATTATAACTACCTCTATAAGGAATGATGATTAATTAGAGAATATATTTTGATCTCTAGGTGGGAGATACCTTTCACATGACCTAGAAATAGAATATTCATTTTGAGGAGCGAAATAAACTTTGTCCTCATGTGCAACTACTTGGAGATGTTTTTATATTAATTGATGACAAATGTGGAATCTTTTGGATAGTTACCTTTCTATGCATGCCAAATAAATCCCATTATCTTATGGTGATGGATTAAGAATATTATTGATTTATGGGTTCTTGAATATCTTTCTTTGAGTGACTTACTTTGATCTTGTAATCCTATAATATCTTTTTCATAGAAGAGCTTGAATAAGTGAAGAAGATGAAGAACATAAAACTTAGGTTATATTTCCTTTTTTCCCTTTGAAAAGTTTGCTCTCATTCACATCATTGATCTACTAGTTGCATGATCAATTGTGAACCATTAATTTTCTTGGTTTCTCATTGAAGGCTTGAAACTTGTTCTCCTCATGTCTCCCTAGAGGATATTTAACTACTTTGACTCTTTGCTTGTAGTTGAATCTTACTTGTGTAGGGGAATGTGCTCTATCAAATAATTATCTAAGGGGAAAAATGTCATTGCCTATTATTTGCACTTGACCCCAAGGTTGTGCCACTTGGAATCCCCATGGAATTTCTATGTCCCTTTAACATAGTCTCTATTGCATTGATCTCTATCATGCCACGTGGTAGCAACTGGCTAGATATTGGACCCCATTAAACTATCAACTATCTACTCACATCATTGGATCTTTAGAACATGCTCAAACTTTTGAATATACCCCAAAATCTTGACACTTATCATGCCTATGATAGTCTTAGGTTCCTTCAACTATCCAACTTTTATCATGCACTATTAGATCATCCTTCTCCACATTAATTTGTACCATTATATCTACCTCTATTTGAAATAAAACAACTATTTTATGGGCCTAAAATTGATGCTTGCACAACTATCTTGTAGTATTTGAACCCCAAAAAATAGTTTATACAACTTATAGTTGACATCTGCATACCTATCAAAAATTGTCCATGAGACCATCACACTTATGTAATTTGATCAAATTCCTTTAGCGCTTTTGTCTTTAGTAATTTGGTCTATGGGCTCTTTGTCTTGGTATCAATTTCACTAAGAAAACTATTCTTTAAGAATTCCTATTATAAGGCCTTTTTATTCTAGGACTTTTATTTCAGGAAACTTATATCTTCGGTGTTTTATTTTAGGATTTTTGTTTCCTACATCCCCGCAACAATCTCTCCAAAAATTTTGAGAACATTCAAGCCTTTTGTTGTGTAAAAAATTTCAATGGAATTAATTCCTTTGGGATTTTTAATACACATAATTTTCCTAATGGAAATGAGTCTTCATCTCTTCTCTTTATTAGGATAATTATCTAGGACAAAATGTTTGAAACAATTTATTAAAAATAGCTAATCAAATTTCCCAAAATACTTGGACTTTGGAACTGTTGCCTTCATTGGGATAATTATTTTGGACAATTTATTTGAAAAAATTTCCCTAAAGAAATTGATATGTGCACTTCTAATGAATAAATTGATCTTTACATTTTCATCAAATAAATTAAGCTTACACTTTTATCTAAGGAATTAAACTTCGATATTTCTCTAAAGTAATCAAACCTTTACACTTTTACTAAAGGGTAAGTTCCCTTTGGATTTTTTGCACAAATGTTTTGGCTGAAATAAAATAAGACTCTACATTTCTTTCAAGATTTTTATGTGGGAAAAATGCCCAAAGGGAAAGTGCCCTTCAGATTTTTTAACATGGATAAGATGTCTAAAATAAATGATGCTTTGGATTTTTTGTGAAAAAATTAGCTTGATGAAAAAGGGACTTGGCCAAGACATTAAATTCCTTCAAAAAATTTATAGTATCCAAAATATTTGACCATAATAAGTCTTCAAACTTTTTTCCCAAGACAAAAAACCTGAAGACTTATTTCCATTGGACATTGTGTTCAGGCAAAAAGACTAAAAAAGTATAAGGGAAAGACACATTCATCAAATAAAGACCAAATTAATACTTAGCCAATTTTAACATGAACTTGACCTTTTACATGAACATTTTGAAAGCATAAATTTGGCTAAGGACTTGGAAATTTACATTTGACAAGGGCCCAATTACTTTAGTGTAATTGTACGCACTAACATTGGCTCTCACTCGGGGATGCATATCCCATGTGGGTGTGCAAATAACCCCATTATGTAATACTAGGTGAAACTACATTGGGTTACAGAGTCAATACTTAGCAAATTTTAGTAAACATTCATGAAGGCTCAATAAAAATAGATCAAGAGGATCTAGAAATGAACACAAAATTAAAAAAATAATGGAAACTATAAAAATAAGGCTTGAATTAGAGGGGTAAAAAAGTAATGAAACAACAAAGAAACAAAACACTATTACATAAGTATGGGCTCAATCAAGGAAATTCTTTAGATACCTTCCATTAATCAAAAGCTCTAGAATTTTACCATCCTTTAATCTCTTAAACTTTTCCAGTATCTTGGTGCCTAAAGGTCATGCTTATAGGTTGTAATAAGATGATAATTTGAAATAAATCCTCTTTACATGATCTCAAATATGGATAATACCAAGCTAAAATATTATGTTACTCCTTTAGTAGTTGTAAATAAACATGTTTCTCAGTTGCAATCATGTGAGTATCAAGCAATAATGCATTAGGATTAACAATGTCAATTGTGCACTCAAAGTAATGCCTAAAATAAAATTTAAAGAATTCATCATTAGGGGCATAAAATAAAACCCCATATTCATCAAATGGAATATTTTAAATACCATCTTCATTTTCAAACTTAGTCTCAAAAATAATTGGTTACTCAATAATGTCCATATTTCTAACAAAATTAACCAATGCTAAATCCATGTCCAATGCTTTAGTCAAATCACACTTTGGATATTCAATTACATCATGATTGGTTAAATAATATGCTTATTTCATAATATCATTATAATCAAACTCATATGTTGGGATATTCATTACCACACTCTAAAACTGATTAGTAGTAATAATATTCATCATCTTCATGGAGGGAAAAAACTTACATGGTGAGTCTTAATAATTGAACATCATAATATCATCATCACCATTAGACATATATGCATGATCATCTACATCTTCATCACTTATCTTATAAATATCACATGGGAGATGTGGAAGGAAGAACTTATCACACCAATCAATGCCAAAATCACAATTTATAACATTTACTTCAATATTTACTAAATCAGGCACTTTCATTCTATCCCCTTTATTCTATCTTCCAACATCATGTGTAGGCATATGAGGTATCCCCTTCTCAGTGGTAGCCAACTTGTAGGACTTCTCTTTGACATTGGAGGCCAAAGTCTTAATAGTATCTTTGACCTTGGTTGTCTTAGATTGTGTCTTTTATAGATCAACCCACTTTGCATTAGCCTACTTATTCAAGGGCTTACCCATATCTTTTACGTTATTCTAAATTTGGATGGCCATTTTGAATTCCAACCATAGGTTCATGGGAGAGTTGTCCCTCAGGTGGTAGGCATCCTTTTTTTCAAAGCCATCACAATACTTTATCAAACACATTATCTCACTGGGCCTAATATTCTCAATAATCCACATCCTAGCTTTGTTAAAATATGTATTGAAGTCCTAAACATATTCATTAGGATTAATTTTTATGTTTTAAAGCTTAGCCAAAAGAAACCTTGGATCAATCGGGTGACCATATTGAGTTCTAATCACATTCTTCATCTCTTCCCATAAATCAATGCATCCAACAAGAAGGGAATTAAACCATTCACAAGCATCTTACTCTAGCATGTGAAAAAATAACTTAATGTACACATCCTCATACTCAACCTCATTATCTTCAATGATATTTTGAAAAGATCTCAAGTGTTGATCACCACTCATTGCATTATTCCCTTGGAACTTTAAAAGGAATTTAATCACTTTGTTTGGGACTTCATTAGGATATCCTACCATGTGATTAAAATTGATAGGCATGAATTTTGGAATTATAAATATAGTATGCTCATTTTCACCTTGATCCCTATGTCTCATGATTAGTTCAATGGTAGGTTCAATAATAAATGGCAAAGGGATGTGAAGTGGTGGATGAGGTGGACTTATAAGATCAAACTTAGGAGGAGATTCAACTGGTTAAGAAGGAGCTAGATAATAAATTGGAATGTATGATTCTAAATAGTAAAAATAACTATGAAAATCTTCATCAATAGGAATTTTAAAAAATAAAATTTTAGGCTTACCAGAATATTGACAACCCAAGTATTCCTTTGTAGCTAAACTATGATTTTCAATAGGCCTCCAAACTTATCTCCTTCTTTCTTAATGAACACCTAAGGGAAAGACAAGTTTCTTTGCTAAGTCATATTTGAAATATGACCTCATTCCTTATATATTTTCAAGGAAAACAACTCTTAAAGCTAAATATATTTGAAGTGGGCACTAATATCTCTTTGAAACTAGATGATTTTTTGGATTCGCCACTAGAGTTAATGTTCTAGAATATAACCATTTACAAACTTGTAGTGATACATACTAAAACCCTATCTTTTTGAAGTTAGTGATGATGTATGAAATAAAATATAATGAAACTTTTATATTTATGTTTAAATAGTGTAAAACACCTCAAAATATGACAAATTTCCAACTCTTTACAACAAAATCAATAGATGTCAAATTATCAAATCTCAAATCTTGACACATCCCCAATAGAGTATTGTGGCCTTGATGACCAAGATAAAAAAGCATTAAATAATAACCTCAAATTTAAAACCATGAAATAAACATGAATAAACTCATCTGGAAATTTTGCTAAGATTACTTGCACATAATATCAAAGAACTTCTTCAAACTTGAGCTTATATAAAATGCTCTCTACAAGAGTCCTCAGAAACATGGGTAATAAGAATTATCCTCAAAAATGGTACCATAAGAGTGTTGGTTCCCAATTATACACCTCATAAACTTAGCCTTTCACACTTGAATAAAATAGAAAACTAAGATGAAAAATCCACTAGTATGTCATTGTAGCCATGAAAGATTTTGAAATGAAGATTAGACTCAATGAAGAAAATGACTAAGAGGCACCTACAAAGGGTATGGTCATGTCCCTCTTATTTATATCTCTACCTAAAATAAAGTGATAGGACCTATGGGTTAACTTTCTCACATGGATATATTATATGATTTAACCTCCATTGGGATTATTAGTATAGAGGGACACATATCTAACTAGAACATAACCAAACTTTCTCACTCCACCCAAAATAGGTTGTCACACGAAATGATTAAATGTTATAAGATAATATAAGCTACTAAATATAGATATAAAAGGGACTAAAATATTCATTCAAAATAATCTTCAACAACATAGGGGCTTAATAAAAGATTGTAATATTGGGCTTCAAAGAAAAACATGCAGACATATGTTAAATATATAATGTTTATGCATCTATAGGAAAATAATACTTAAAATATGAAAAGGGCATATTATTTATAGGGTAGGATGAGTTATAAGATAATAAAGAGTAAGGACATGGTGGTGTGATAATAGTTTTCAAATAGTAGGGAATTATTCAGCATTCATGACATTATATATTGTAAAGATGTAGAAAAATGACTAACAAGCTAAGGGGAACTACCAAGAGTAATTTGTAGCTATTGGTGCCAATGAGATGCAAATACCCAAATGATCCTAAAAACCTAGAACATATAGTAAAAATAGAATCTCATATACCTTATCCCATTGAATCTATAAACCGAGGGTTCCCTAACAAGTTATTCAACAACATATTCCCAAACATAATGTAGAAAGGGATTTATAATATAGATCTAAGCCCAAGATGATAACTAGTAATGAGAGTAGAACAATATGTCCAATCAACAACATTTGTAAAAGACATCTCTACACTTCATCAAAAGGAAATAGTAATATCCAAAAATATTTTCCATTAACTTGAAAGAAAATTTTACATACATCATTGTTTCAAAATGCTTCCATTGGGATAAACATGGTGGATTTTATCCATGTTGGATAGGGGAGACATATATAGATGCTCTTAGAGCTTGTTAACGGCTATATAGTTATAACCACCTTAGCAAGAGAGGTAAAATACATAGTAGTGATCCAAAAATGTGGAAGAGCCTATGCTTGGAATGATAAAGACGAGAAATAATGACCCCCATAATGACCAAGACAATGGCCAACCAACCTCTTGAATAGAAGATAAGCCTTCTATTTATACATTTTTACTCATTTCAAATATACAAGTACCAAAATCCTACCAAGATTCTCCTAGATAGAAAATATTCCTTTTGTCATACCTGAAATATTCATATAACTATAAGGAAAATGATGGTTATAACTTCCTCTATAAGGAATGATGATGATTTGGAGCATATATTTTTATCTCTAGGTGGGAGATGCCTTTCACATGAGCTAGAATGATAATATTCATTTTAAGGAGCCAAACAATCATTGTCCTCATGTACAATTTCCTAGATATATTTTTTAATTAATCAAAGGCACATATGGAATCTTATATACAACTAACTTTCTACTATGCATGCCAAAGAAATTCCGTTACCTTGTGGTGATGGCTTGAGAATATTCTTGATTCATGGCTCCTTGAATATCTTCCATAGATTTTCCTACTTTGATCTTGTAATCCTATAATTTCTTTTCCATGGAGGAGCTCACACAAGAAAAGTAGACGAAGAACACAAAACTTAGGTTATATTTCCTTTTTTCCCTTTAAAAATTCCACTCTCATTCACATCATTGATCTTCTAGATGCATGATCAAACATGAACCATTTATTTTATTGTTTACTCACTAAGGTCTTGAAACTTATTCTCCTTGCATTTCCATAGAGTATATTAGAATTGTTTGACTCTTTTCTTGCCATCAAATCTTGCTTGGGTGTGTGAATGCTCTCTATCAGATCATGATATAAGGGGAATAATGTCATTGGCTATTGTCTACACTCAGCCATAAAGTTATGCCACTTTGTATCCTTATACACTTTATATGTCCCTTAAAAATAGTATCTATTACATTAAGAATTATCTTTCCATGTGGTAGTAGTTAGATATATCTTGGGCCCTATTGAACTATTAAATATCCACTCACATCATTGGATCTTCAAAACATTCTTGAACTTTTAAATATGACTCAGAATTTTGATACTTTTCATGCCTAAATTGGTCTTAAGTTCCTTCAACTATTTGGCTTTGATCACACACTATTGGATCATCCTACTCCATGTTAACACACACCATTGGATATACCTCTATTTGAACTCAAATGGATATTTCATGGGGCCTAAAATTAATGCTTGCATAACTATCTTGGAGTATTTAAATCCCAATAGCTAGTTTTTATAGCTTAAAGTTGATGTCCATGTGCCTATCAAAAAATTTCCATGATACCATCACACTTATGTAATTTGGTCAAATTCCTTCAGATCTGTTGTCTTGGGAAACTTATTCTATGGGCTCTTTATCTTGGCATAAATTTTACCAAGACAATTATTATACAAGAATTCTTTGTTTTTGATGTTTTTATATTGGGAATTTTTTTCCAAGAAACTTATATCTTTAAAATTCTTGTTTTGGGATTTTTGTTTCTTGTATGCCCTCAACAATCTATTCAAAATATTGAGCACATTCGAGCCCTTTTCCATGGGCCAAATGTCTGATAAAATTAATTCCTTTGGGATTTTTATTGTGGAAAATTTTATTGATGTAAATGTGTCTTTCACCCTTTTCTTTGTTGGGATAATTGTCTCAAACAAAATATTTGAAAAAAATTCTCTAAAATAACTGGGCATTTTTTCTGAAACAACTACACTTCAACACTTTTGTCTTTGTTGGGATAATTGTTTCAGATAATTTATCTAAAAAAAATTCCTTAAAGAAATTAAGATATGTACTTATATGAAATAAATTTATTTTTACATTTTCACCAAATAAATTGACCTTACACTTTTCTTAAAGGAATTGGACTTAGCTCTTTTGTCAAAGAAGTCAGACCTTTGCATTTTTGCCAAAGGGTAAGTGCCCTTCAGATTTTTTACACAAATGTTTTGGCCAAAACAAAATAAGACTCTATATTTCTTTCAAGATATTTGTGTAGGGAAAATACCTAAAGGGAAACTACCATTAATACTTTTTTTCATGGAAAAAATGTCCAAAATAAATTACCCTTTGGATTTTTGTGAAACACTTAGCCTGATACAAATGAGAATTATCCAAGACATTGACTTCCTTCAAAAATTTTATAGCAAATAAAATTTCCAATAGAAACAAGTCTTCAAATTTTTTTTCTGAGACAAAAATCTTGAAGATCTATTTTCATCGAACATTATGTTCTCACAAGAAGCCCAAAAAAGTCTAAGGGAAAGATGCATTCACCAAGCAAAGACCAAAATATGACTTAGCCAATTTTCACATGAACTTGACCTTTGACATGAATGATTTTAAATTATGAATTTGGCTAAGGACTTGGGAATTTACATCTAATAAGGGCTCAATTTATTTATTGAAATTTTGGGCACTAACAAGATGCACCTAGTATAATCCACTTTAGGTACTCTAGAGTCCCAATATTTACCTATGAAGTGTTTTGTACTAGAAGTGTAGAACCATAAACTAGAATATTTTTCAAGGATTTGATTTAATAGTAATAGTAAATTTCTCCACATGGTATGTCTATTCTAATACTCCTAAGTATGATGAATTAGAATCTCCTAATGGTGGCATCAGCCATGAAATAAATACCTTAGGGCACTCTTAAACAATCTATAAAAAAAATGCATTGTTCTTTAGTGATAATATCTGATCCATAATTAGGTTGTGGAATAAAGGTATCCTATGATTAATAGGAAGGGGGAAAACTTCACCATCTAGTGGCAACAAAAAATGGCTTTCACCAAAAGACTATTCTATTTTTTTAACTTTTTACCTAGTCAAAAAGTGCTCCAGAGAGGTTTTCACTTTCATACCTCAATGTTGGATTTTATTTTTGTTTTTGGCTAAGGAAGTTCACCCACTATCTAAAGTAGGAAAAAATATCCAATATGATAGAAAACCCCTATTTTTGGTCTCTAAGATTCATGTGACTTCTTAATCCTATAAATTCATATATGGCCTTATCATTTTCAAACTCATCTAATGGTACTTTTGACTCTTGATTGTCTTAGTCTATCAATTAGGGATGGTAAAGGGTTAAGTTTGAAGTTTGATAAATGGGGTTAATGGTGCATATGGTATGGGTATAAAACATGTTTATGGTAGCTATGTCATCATAAATCCTATAATCAGACCCTATGTCACTATCAACATTGTCATCACTAGTCATTGGTATGGAAACACATATTAGGTATGTGGGGTCACCCTCAGGATGTTGAAATCCAATACCATGATTTCTCTTATACTTAGTTATTGAAACTAGATCAATAGTTCATTTTTAATGTAACCTAAGGCCTCAACCTTCATAAGCTAGGTAATCCATAATCTAATTTAGAATAGGGTGGTTTTTACTTTGGTAACAATCAACTAACTCATTAATGTACATCCATGAATCATCTTATGCTAAGGGGTCATGTTCTAGGTTGAAGGATGGTTTGAAGACAATAGTCATATTCAGTTGAGATTTTCCTTTAATATCCCATGCCATACTAGTAGTTTTGGTCATAGGTCTCCCATAAGCTGTAGGATTTATGGGTGATTTGGTTATGTAAAATGCATTAGAAGTTATATATTATCTAATAACTTTGTCAGTGATATAGAAATGATTGGAAATATCTAGTGGAGGCATGACTAAGGTAGAGGTTAATCTATCTAGGTCAATGCAATTACCTTCTAGACCTGATTCAACAACTTTTCATTTTTTGACTTTGTCACTATCTAACTTGGGCATAAGATTCATGCCAAACTATAGTTGTATATATTATACTTGTCCTCAAGGATTTTAAAATACTAGTATGGATAAAGATCAGTAGGTATACTAACTTCCATTTATGAATGTGGAAAATTTATACACTAATGCACTATAGAAGGTATGGCCTTGATTTCATGAATCCAAGGTCATCCCAATAATAGATTGTAAGAGAGGTCTATGACTAAAACATGGCACAAAGTATCATGGGTCAAAGGCCTAATGACTATCAATAGGCCAATGGTACCTTTAGATTTTCATTATTCATTATCACATGCCTTGGTGATGACAGTATATGGTTGTAAGTTAGTTGTTATATATCTAATATGTTTGACCAACTTTAGAGACACAATGTTGAGACCTAAACCATTGTCTAAAAGGACACGTTTAACTCTATGGTTTATTATGCCAAATTAAATGTATAGTGGTTTATTATGCATAGGGCCTAGATAAAATATATCACTTTGGTTTAAGGTGATGCATTGGCCAAGAGCTAAGTATCCTACCATAGTTTGGAATTTATCTAGAGTGATACAATCTGGCATAAGGGATTGGTTCAAATAGTTGTTTAGGATGTCTTTGTGGATGTTATATGTTCATAATAAATCCATGATGGATATGTGTGTAGGTGTCTTATTGAGTTATTCCATAATATCATAGGATTTTCACTCAATATTTTTAATTTGTTTATTTTTTATAGGCATGAAAGTTTCATTAGGCTCATTGGTAGTATTTGGCTATGGTCCTTTGATAGTTATTATGGCACAGGAAGTTATGATTACATAATATCAATTTGTAACATGTATTTGATAGTTGTTTGGGTAGGTAAGAAGGATTATAATGATGATTCATGGGTGGTATGGTTTGTTATTATCAACATATCCTATAGAAGAATCACTAATATTAGGAAAGAGGTATGTACTATTCAATAAATAGGTATTGTTGTGTGAAGGTCCAAGCCTGTTGGTAGTTAGTCTATGGTTAATAATGATAGTGGCAAAATGTGTTAGGAAATGTTAGTATGAACATTATTTATTATGAGAATATATTTTATTCTCATAATATTATGAATATAGGTTATTTTAGAGATTGTGTATTCATAGGGATATGTTTGAGATATTGATGGAGAGATGATATCCATGATTATAGGAATTCCATTCCTATAAATATGTAATTTCCTAAATGAATATGTAATACAAAATACTTACAATGTGAAGAATTATATTATTTTGTGTTTAGCGTCATTTATTTTTTTGTGTTTAGTTTATAAAGATATAAACTAGACTCATTATCTAGTATCAAAGCGAGAGATTATGTTGATGGATCAATGATTTTTTGAAGGGGAAATTGCATAGATATATGTTCCTATGAATGAGAATCTAGTATTGTGTTATTTGAGTGTTTAGTTTAGTTTTGAAAAATTATTAACTAGTTGCATTAGATAGTTTGAGAGGTAATTTATATATTTAATGGTAACATGTTAGTGGAAGCATGGTATCAATAGTCCACTTGGATATCTTCATCAAATTTTATATATAGATATATGAATTACATAATAATCCTTTTATCTATAGTGGTTCACAAGCCTACAGTGGTATGTTACATTATATACTAGAACAATTTTATTTGATAATAGTTGAATTAGATTCATCATATTCCACATGTTACCATCTAGAAATAGTTTTAAGTCTTCCACATTAGATTAATCAAGGTGATTTTGATTTAGATCAGTGTCCATATCCATATAATTTGGAGTGATTAAGGCATTTGAATTTATGGTGCGCTAGCTAGAGATTGAGAAGTCCTTTTCCATTAGTCCAAGCCTAATCTTCATAGTTTGTATCTACCTTTTCACTATTTCATTTCAGTCTATTCTTGATATACTAATATCATTAATTTTATCTCCATAATTTGTTATATATGAATGATTTATCTCAAAACTTATTGTCTTTATTGATCACGATGTCTTTGCTTCTCTTAATTTTCTATGCACATGTAACCTGTCTACACACCTTAGCCATCCTTGGACAGTCCAACAAGTGTAACTTGTAAGATCCTATTTTACATTCTTCTAAAGCACCACTTTGTAAATATTTGAACTACACGTGTATTTTGTTATGGACATATTTCCATTTACTTTGGCATAGGAATTGTCCATATCAATAATATTATTTCTACACATCAATTTGTTCAAAAATCATGTGATGAGCCCCTTTGTAGAAGATCTGATCCCTTGACTATTTATCATTAAATCTTAAAATATTGATGTAGACCATACACATGTGTGGGTATGTCACTAATTATTTTGAATAATAAACTTTGGATTACCATTTGAGTCTTGGTTCAAAATAGATTTAAGTTTAGTTAAGTCAATTGATAATTGAGTTATTACTGTGGTCTTTAGGAGGCTAAAAATTCAAAGTCCCCCATTATTTGTTTTTAGATTATAATCAGTGTTATTAGCTCTAGGTATTATAATTTTGTATTAGTTCAGTATTTAGTCATATTGTTCAAAATAATAATGAAAAAATGTCTTTTTATTATGTCAATAGATAAAATCATGTCATGAATTGTCAAAAAATGAGTGAAAAATTAGAAGTTATTTTTCCATCAATAAAATAATGTAAAGAGTCTATTTTATGTCATAAAAAGTCAAATTCATTTTGGATTAGGTGTCATATTAAGTCATCATAGTCAAATTTTTATAAAAATATTACCTTACAGATGCATTATCACTTGTATGTGATGTTGAAATTATAGGGGGAATTTATCCTAAAAAATTCATGCATCTGAGTTTTATCAATACATTTATTGAGTAAGAAACAACCTATTAGAGGTTGGAGGACACTGGGAGATGGAGGATTTATATGCCTTTGATTATCCACTAATTAAGGGGCACTTCTACTATAGTGGTACATATATATTTTCAATTTTAAGCTTGTGTGAAATAAGAATACAAGTGTAATTATGTTTATGTAATAAGTGAAAATTTCCAAATGTAATTCCCTAGAAGTGTGATATGAGAGGATATATATAACATAATTACTAAAGTAGGATGTATTCTTGATAAAATTAATTGGTAGGTGTTTTCCCACTAATTTTTTATTAGTTTAGTTTATGTTTCCAGATTTGGTTGATATAGTTCCCTTTGCATGGTTGGTATGTTCCCAATTGGTTGATACATGTTCCCATTTTGGAGGAGGTTCCCATGATTAATTTCTAGTTTTCCCCTTTCTTGGTTGATTATTTCCCATAATCAAAGTGCAAATATCACATAGGAAGGCTAAGACATGTGTATGCTACTTAGACAGAGGATGGTGTTTATCTCCATGTTCATACTAAGGGGTGGAATGTTAGGAAATATTAGTATCGACATTAGTTATTATGATAATATATTTAGTTATCATAATATTTTTACAAAAATATTATGAATACAGGTTATTTTTTAGATTGTGTATTCATAGGGATATGGTTGAGATATCGATGAATAGATAATCTCTATGATTATAGGACTGACATTCCTATAAATATGTAATGTCCTAAATGAATATGTAATAGGAAATATTTACAGTGTGAAGAAATATATTAATCTATGTTCAACTTCATTAATTTTTTTGCTATTAGTTTATGAATATCTGAACTAGACTCATTAACATACCCATGTGAAACTTATCCTACAACATTCTCATAAGTATACACAACATTATTACCTCTTTGGTTGGTTTTATTATTTTGTCCTTGGTTCAAATCATTATGTTGTGGAAATAGATTCTAGTATGTACCCAAGTTATGATTATTCATAGGAACATGGATATCTCTTTCTATCTACCCATTTTTTAGCATGTTCTCAATCAAATGTCTAAGTTGGATACACTATCTAATGAAATGTCCCCTAACATGATGATACTCAAAAAAATAATGTTATTTGTACCAATCAAGAAAGGGAGTATCCTCAAGAAATGGCTTTGGTATAGGCCAAATGATCATATTATTTTGAACTAATATTTGGAACAAAAAATTAATGGGCTCACTAGGGTAATTGAATTAGTGAGAAATGTGTGGTCTTCTTCTTAGAGGAAGGGTTTATAATTGGTCTTGATTTTATGGTGGTTGGTTGTGTGAAGGTCCTAATAGAATGTATGGAGGAAGTAGTTTTTGAGTTGGTAGAGGTATATGGATAGCCAATGTTGAAAATACTTGAACATGGCATGAATTAGTAACTCCATTTCCAAGAACATTCTTATTATGGTTGTAGGTTTAGGTCATTCATTATCATTTACTTGAGGTGGCATTAAAGATGGTATTTGAGTTCTGTTATGATTCTAGCATTGATTTTGGTTTTTATTATGATTCAAAGAGAATATATTGATTATGAATTTTTGTTGATAATTTTTATCATTTATGTCAAGGTTGATGTCATTTGATGTCAAGGTACATCTAGTAAAGATGCATAGTGAATGGTCTATGAGATATGAGCCATGTGACAAGAAAGAATTTGAAGGAAACCTAATTTCTATCTATTGAGATATAATTTGACTAAAACCTAATTATTATTCTGAGGTTGATGTTAGACCTCCATTTTTGAGTACTAGTTCTTGAGTACATAGTGTCTTAAGAAGCCTAGTCTAGTCTCTATGAGAAGGTCTACATAATGAATCTTGGTGAAGCAAGTAAGAACAATCTTATGAAAAGTTGTTTGGCTCTTTTTTATAATTCAAGAGAAGTGAATATACTTATCTAAGTATTTTAAGTCTAGTTTTCAAGTTTCAGTTGCCTGAGAAGCCTAGTAATGGCACTAGTCAAAGCATGGAGAGACCTTGTGAGAAGGTTTGATCATGGTGTCCTAGTGACATGGATGAAAAAAAGAATTATATGTTGTATTAGGTTTCTTTAGAATATATATTAGGTGTTTTATCACTTATGAGAGTCTCAATATTATATTATAGGGGTAAGACCTTAAGTCCAAGTCTATAACTAGACTATTATAGACCCTACCTGATCTAATTAGGTGTCATTGGGTGTTTTCAAGTCCTATTAAAGATGAAACATAGTGTTTTAACATCATATATGTTGAATTATTTTGATAATCAGGTGTGGAGTGAATTTAAAGAGGTATAAAGGCTAGTTTTAAGGATTGATGGGATTTGTAGGTTAAGGTTTAAGCAAACAAACAGAGAGAACATAGCCTAATGAGGTATAAAGATCAATTTCCAAGGCATGTGTGAGTATGAAATAATTTAAAAAGGTAATTAAAGTTGTTTTAATCATTTCCATGAAGTTTAAAGTCATTTTTTTGAAGAAAATTCATGAAAAGTAGTTTCAAGGTCTCTCAACTGCATAAAATGAAGGTTTCTCAACCCTAAAAGGACTTTTAGGTGTTAATTGGCATGTGTGGCCTCTACATGGGAACATAATTTATTTAGGATAAATATGGAAGGGTAATATATAATATATTTAGGCATTAGTTTTTGAAATTAGGGGAAATCCTTTATGAACAATCGTTAATAGTAGAAATAGTGTTAATCCTCTCTAAAACCCTAATAATGACCCAATGAGAAAGATATTGATTAAAAAATAATTAAATGGTCTCAAATTAATATAAAAAATATTTTATAATGTATTAAACTCTCTTAATAACATCTAGGTGTGATTGGTTTGTCAGGTGAGTGAGTGAGTAGACCTATAGGAAAGGCCTTATTTCTTAGAAATTTACTATAATAATCAAATTTGCCAATTAAAATCTGATAAATGGATGGAGTAAAAAAATAGAGACTTGTATTTTATTTATATGGTGGTTTATAAGTGGATTATGTCCCTTAGGTGTGCTAAAATAATCATCTAACAAAGCCTATCACTAATAGACCTAATGGTGCAAACAATGACAAACCCAGGCAGAAGTGAGAAGGTGATTAGGGATGTGTTATCATGGATTAGAGATGAATAAAAGTACATGGAGAAATTTTTAAATACCTATAATACATGTTCATGTTGGATATAAGTTTTTGGGGTCATTGGATATGATGAAAATGTTGCTCATAAGTTGACCTATCTAGTATAGATGAGACAATAAAGGTGTATAGTTATGAGATTGGTCTACAAGACCAATATTACCAATTGACCATATTATCTTTGTATTTGATAATTGTATAATTGTCTCATAATATAATACATATGCATCATGAGTCTATTTAAATGGTCATACAGGTGATTGAAGGCCATTATCACCATGATTGTGCTTTAAGGCAAACTGGCAGTTATGGGTAAACAAGTTGCAGAGATGAGTTTAAGACTCTATACCATGAGTTAATATATATAATACACCTGATGTTTTTTTATAATTTTATGTCCTATCGATTACTTTTATAATCTTTTAAGCTAGTGTAAGAGTTTGAAACATTGAAGACAAAATCCCTTGTCTGATGGAGTAAGGTCTTTGAGAGAGAAGGTCAATAAATTGGTCTGCAAGACCAATAATTAACATTAGATATTATGATATTTTTGTCATAGGTTGTTATAGTTATATTTAAATAGAATATTAATTAATTTTAATTAATTTATTGTGTTACTTTAGGTTTCATAAGTTCAAGTTTTTATGATTGTGTTTTGAGGCTAGTTGACAGTTTCAAGTGGGCTAATTATAGAGAAGGGTTTGAGTCATTTTGCCCTGAGTTGTGAATTATAAAACATATGGTGATGAACCTAAGGTCATTTATATTTTTTATATGTTATTTTTTCCATTTTTTTTTCTAAATTTATTTTTATGCTTTAGTTGATCAAGATAAATTTTTTGGTTATCCACAAGCATAATTGTGAACAGTGATAATGGTGTGCTTCAAGTGATGGCTGAAGCTAAAAGGTGTTATGGAGACTATATAATATTATAAGGAGTATATATTAATTTAATATATTATTTTACTATGTTATTATGTGTTTTAATGTGTATTAATAAAGTTAAAGTGTAAGGTGTCCTAGAGTCGACCTAATTGGATTAGGTCTCCATAAGACCTAAAAATGAGATAAGGCCTAATTAAGTTGTGTTTGACCTAAATGGACTCAGTTAACATTTTATACATGTTTATGATATGTCTTAATATATATTACATGAGTTTAAGACTCTATACCATGAGTTAATGTATATAATACATATGATATTTTTTTAGAATTTTATGTCCTATCCATTATTTTTATAATCTTTTAAGCTAGTGTAAGAGGTTGAAACATTGAAGCCAAAATGCCTTGTCTGACAGAGTAAGGTCTTTGACAGAGAAGGTCAATAAATTGGTCTGCAAGACCAATACTTAACATTAGATATTATGATATTTTTGTCAGAGGTTATTATAATTATATTTACGTATAATATTAATTAATTTTAATTAATTTATTGTGTTACTTTAGGTTTCATAAGTTCAAGTTTTTATAATTGTGTTTTGAGGCTAGTTGACAGTTTCAAGTGAGCTAATTGTAGAGAAGGGTTTGAGTCATTTTGCCCTGAGTTGTGAATTATAAAACATATGGTGATGAACCTAAGGTCATTTATATTTTTCATATGTTATTTTTTCTTTTTTTTTTTGAAAATTTATTTTTATGCTTCAGTTGATCAAGATAAACTTTTTGGGTATCCACAAGAGTAATTGTGAACAGTGATAATGGTGTGCTTCAAGTGATGGCTGAAGCTAAAAGGTGTTATGGATACTATATAATATTATAGGGAGTATATATTAATTTAATATATTATTTTAATATGTTATTATGTGTTTTAATGTGTATTAATAAAGTCAAAGTGTAAGGTGTCCTAGAGTCGACCTAATTGGATTAGGTCTCCATAAGACCTAAAAATGAGATAAGGCCTAATTAAGTTGTGTTTTACCTAAATGGACTCAGTTAACATTTTATACATGTTTATGATATGTATTAATATATATTACATGTCCAAAATAATAATTTAAGGGTGTTTGGATGACCAACAAGGGTGTGAATAAGAGGCTTGTATAAATTCAATGTAGTTTTAGGCTTATTGGTGTGTGAAGTGTGCAAGCAAATAAAATAGTACATTGGTGAGAAGAAGAATGTATTGTATAAAATTATAGGAGTGTATAGGATAAATTATTAATATTTGATAGAGGTTATATGTATGAGTATCAAGGTTATATGACCTAATGATGTCAAGAATAGGACTGGTTAAGCAAAGAAGCCTAGAAGGAAGTTTAAGAGGGATAAAAGAGAGAGAAGAGTTTAATAAGGAGATCATAATATACTATATTAAAAACAAATTTTTTTGAAGGTGATTAAAGGTTTCTAGGTGTCTAAGTTGGTGCTGAGTCATCTAGGTGGTTGGTACCTCCTTGCAAGTTAGTACTTACTAAACCCTAGCTGAGCTGGTGTTTAGCTTGTTGGGGTTAGTACTCCATGTGAAGTAGGAGATTTAATAAATTTGGTGTTTATATTATATATATATATATATATATATATATATATATATATATATATATATATATATATATATATATATATATATATATATATTAGTGGGTTTTCTTCCCCTTGAGCATTTCCCACATATATATTGTGTTCATGTGTTTCATTCTCATGTGGATAGGTGTTTATGATTGTTAGATATACATGATTGTTTTAATGGTCTATGATTGATTAATATTGTTAAATAAAGTTTTTGAACACTGATTCACCCCTCTCTTGTTAATTTTTATTCAAAAATTTGGTATCAAAACCTAGTTCTTTTAAGTAGGTCTAAAAACCTAAAGGAGATTCTATAAGCATGGATGGATAATTAGGAAGATCAAGGTGGTTTCTATACTAGTAAGGCTCCATTATTCAATAGATATAATTATTTATTTTACAACATTATGATGAGGATATATTTTATGTCTCAAGGTCATTATATTTTGTCATTAGTTATGGTTGGCTATATTGATACTCCTATTACACTAACTGAAGCATTAGGTAAGAAGGCTAGTGAAAATAACTCTAAGGAAATTAATGTAATTATTTATGGACTATAATAGGTATATATTATGAAGGTAGTGAAATATGTATTATAAAAATAAATATTCAAAATATTGAAGAATTTATATGAAGGAGAAACCAAGGTTAAGATGGCCAAATTATGAACCCATCAGAGATAGTTTAAAATTATGAAGATGAATGAAGATTAAACCATTGAAACCTACCTATTGAAGTTTGATGAAGTTGTTGATGTAATTAAATTATTATAAGAATAAGTGAAATATTCTATATTTATTCAAAAGGTATTGATATCACTAACTCTAAATTTTGATTCTAAAGTATTTGTAGTAGAAGAGATGTAAGATTTGGACAAGATGAGATGGATGGGATTCATGGCATATTGATTACCTATGAGATGAGAAAAAATGAAGGAAGACCTCCCAAGAATTAAAAAGATTTTAAATTTGAGAAAAATTTAAAATCCAAGAAGTTCAAGGATGGAGAATGTTCAGATGATGATGATGATCAACTAATAACCATGTTTTCAAGAAAATTGAGGTTTATATCTAATAATTACAAGGGTAATTTTCCTTAAAAATGTTTTAACTATGGTAATATTAATAAATTTTCATCCAATTATACTAACAAGGATAAGACTGAGCATGATGAACATAATTAATATTATAGGAAGGTCTATATGTATGACAAGAACAAGAAAGATTTTAGGAAGTATGAAGGTAGGAAAGGATCATTCAAGAACAAGATAAGTTTCTATACCAAAGAAGATAAAACATTTGATGTAAGAGACACAAGTAAATATAATAGTGATGATGGTAGTAATGGACCTAAACATGACAATAATGAAACCTTGTTCATGGGTATAGAATCAAACAATGAGGGTTGTTCAAATCAGAAAGGCCTTATGGTTGATGTAGAATCAAATGAAGAAGAAGTTGAAGTGAATCTTGAGGAATAATTTGTAAGTGACCTAGAGGATTTAAAATTAAAAAAAATAAAGATTCACAAACTAAGATCATTAGTTGAGGACCATGAGGAGAATATTGGCTTGTTTGAGGAGAGACTGAGTAACACTTCTAAGGAGTATGATGAGATCATCAATTAGATTAAATAAAATATGTAGATGGTCAATATAATCATAAAGACTAATGAAGAAGAATGCACTAGGTATGAAAATAAACTAGAATCCTTAAAAGTTGAGTTGGACAAAGCATCTAGTAAGGTGAATAGCTTTTTGAAGTTTGGAAAGAACACGAGGTTATAGATGACATATTGAGTATCCAAAAATCTCCAAGTGATAAGACAGGTCTTAGTTTCAAAGAAAACCAAAAGGAGGAAACTCAAGTCAAATATAAAACTATTGAAGACATGAAGGTCAACATGAAAATACCTATCAAATATCCTAATGATATAAGGTATTATAATTCATTCAATGGTTACTATTTTGTATGCAGTCAGTTTGGTCATAGAGCAAAAGAGTGAAAAAGACCCTCCAAGAATGAGTAATCATGGGACTATGGAAGGAGTCATAGTTCACATCATTAAAATGGTATGTATAAGATTGTTTCATATAATTTTCATAATGTATGACACATTTTAATATTATATCTTAATAGAGTTAGTAGGTCATCAAGTCATAACAGGAGGTTTGAATCCCCTAGAGTAAAAGAAAGAAGGCAAATGAATGTATATAAACCAAAGATAGTAAAGGTTGGTAATGATCAGTCAAAAGATCAAATGGAATGTTTAATATGGTAGAGAATATTTAATATTATAAATAAATTCAATAATTCCTATTGTAATCTCACATTTATGATCAAATTAATGATGAAGAGGTTAATCCTATATTTCCAATCAAGCCTAAAAAGATACTGAAGGATATCTAGTCTAGTAAGAGCATGGAGATCTAGGAATCTCCTAAACTTGTGATGTTTTAGTGATATATGTAAAGAGGTGACACCATTAGGCTTGATAAAGATGTTATTCATTCAATACAAGCATAATGGTTTCTTTGTTTGAGGGGGATCTATTCATGTTGTTTATAAGCTCCAAGTGTAATTGAT
The DNA here is from genome assembly GCA_037957365.1 of Torreya grandis. Classification (NCBI taxonomy): domain Eukaryota; kingdom Viridiplantae; phylum Streptophyta; class Pinopsida; order Cupressales; family Taxaceae; genus Torreya; species Torreya grandis. The sequence goes on from JARHVA010002324.1 coordinate 1,522,960, forward strand.
GACAAGAATATGGTGGCTTAGTGTGTGATCAAAGACTTATATCATATTAGTAATGACAATAATAAAGTGAGTGGTTTTGATATTTTAAGGATTTATGAATGAATTATGTTCATTATGCATGTTTATCCTCTATTGTATAAGGTGTCATTCTTGATGATAGTTTGTGGAAGACCCTTTGTCATTAATGTCAAAGGGGGAGAAAAGTTCAAAAAGGGAGTTTGACCAGATTAGCGTAGATGAGAGTGATCATATTGAATATGTCTTACCATAAATGAAAAATAGGTAATTTTTTGAAAAATGTTATCAATTATGTCAAGGTTGATGTCATTTAATGTTACGATTGATGTCATTGATGTCAAGGTGCATTTCGTAAATATGCATGGTAAATGGTCTATGATATATGAGTCATGTGACAAGAGAGAATTTAAAGGCAACATAATGTCTCTCTACTTGGAGATAATTTTAATTCAACTTAAATATTATTTTGAGGTTGATGTCAAGACTTCATGTTTGACTAATAGTTCTTGAGTACAAAGTGTCTTGAAAAGCCTAGTCGAGACTTTATGAGAAAGTGTGCATAGTGAAGCTTGGTGAATCAAGTAATCACAAGATTATGATAGGTTGTTTTTAACTATGTGATTACGAAAAATAAGTTAAAATACTTTAAAAAGTGTTTTAATGTAACTTTTCAAGTTTTAATTACTTGATCAGCCTAGTCATGGCAATAGTCAAATCATGAAGACACCTTATGAGAAGGTTTGGGCATGGTGGCATGGTGAGATGGATTCACAGAGGCATAAGAGGTTTTATTAGGTTTCTTGATAATGTATATGAGGTATTATATCACTCATGAGAGTCTCAATGTAATTTTATAGGGGTAAGACCTTAAGTCCAAGTCCACAACTAGACTAGTTCTAGACCTTACTTGACCTAATGAGGGGTCAAGAGGTGTTTTAAAACCTATGAAGGGTTTAAAGTAGTTTTTTATCATGAGATATGTTTATTGAGTTTTAAAATGATGTTTATATTTTACTGAAAGAGGCATAAAGGTTATTTTCAAATCCTAATGTGATTTATAGGTCAAGATCTAAGTAAGCAAAGAGAGAGAGAATGGCCTAATGAGGTATTAAGATCAACTTCCAAGGAATGTTTGAGTAGGTGAGAATTTAAAATTTTAATTCAAGTTATTTTAAGTATTTCATGAACTTTCAAGTCATGATTTTCAAAAAAATGCATGAAAATTAGTTTCAAGGTCTATCAAGTACACAAAATGGAAGGTTTTCAATTTAAGGACTTTTAGGTTTTTGTTAGCATGTTTAATCTCTAAATGGGAACATAAGTTGTTTAATATATATTGAGAAGTTTCCTAGATAATATATCCAAACATTATTTTTGAAATTGAGGGACAATCCTTTATGAACAATTGTTAACACTAGAAATAGTGTTAACCCTCTCTAAAACTCTAAAAGTGACTCGATGAGAAAGATCTTGTTCAAAACAACCTATAATGGTATCAAATGACTATAAAAATTATTGGATCATGTATAAAAATCTCCTATGAACCTATAGGTGTGATTATTTTATCAAGTGAGTGAGTGGACCCTATAAGAAAGGCCTTGTTTCTCAAAAATTTATTTTAGTAGTTAGAGTTGACCAAGTCAAAAAATTTAAATAGATGGAGGAAAAATATTGAGACTTGTATTTTCTGTCCATGGTGGTTTTTTACTAGGTTATATCCATTATATGTGATAAATGGACCATCCAAAATAACCTATTGCTAATAGAACTAATGGTGCAAATAATGAGAAACCCAAGTAGAAGTGAGAAGGTGACTAGGGATGTGTTATCATAGATTAGAGATGAATCCATGTGAATGGGCACATTATTAAATGACTTTAAGAAATTTTCATGTTGGATATAATTTTTTGATGTTAGTGGATATGATGAAAATGTTGCTCATAAGTTGACCTATCTAGTGTAGATGAGATAATGAAGCTGTAAGGTTATGATATTGGTCTACAAGACCAATATTGCCAATATACCATGTTATATTTATATTTAGGAATTATATAAAGATATCATAATATCATCCATATGGATTATAAGTATTTTTAAATTGAAATATAGGTGATTGAAGGCCATTATCACCATGATTGTAATTGAAGGCAAACTGACAGTTCCAGGTAAGCAAGTCAAAAAGATGAGTTTGAGACATTATGACATGAGTTAATGTATCTAATATACATGATGTTGTTTTTTTGTAATTGTATTTACTATACATTAATTTAAAAATCTTGGAAGTCAGTGTAAGAGTTTGAAACATTGAGGCCAAAATGGCTTGTCTGGTAGAGTAAGGTCTAGATAGAGAAGGTCAACATATTGGTTTACAAGACCAATAATTGACATTAGATATTATGATATTATTATTGTATTTTTTTATAAGGATGTTATAATATAATAATACTTCATTATAATTCCTTTAGTGTTTTCCTTCAAGTGTTATAAGTTCAAATTTTTATGACTATGTTTTGAGGCTAGTTGACAGTTCTAAGTGGGCTATTTGTAGAGAACGGTTTGAGTCATTTTACCTTGAGTTGTGAAGTGTAAAATATATGGTGATTACCATAAGGTAATTTAAATTTTTTAATTTTGATTTATTTCCATGTTTATTTGGTAAAATTTTGTTTATGCTTCAGTTGTTCAAGACAATCTTTTTGGGTATCCATAGGTTTAATTATGAATAGTGCCAATGGTGTGCTTCAAGTGGTCGTTAAAGCTAAAAGGTGTTATGAAGCCTAAATAATATTATTAGGGGTGTATTTTAATGGTATATTTAATTTTATTGAATTTTTATGTGTTTTAATTTGTTTAAATAAAGGTAAATTTTAATGTGTCCTAGAGTAGATATAATTGGATTAGGTCTCCATAACACCTAAAGATGAGATAAAGCCTAATTGAGGTGTGTCTAGCCTAAAGGGAATCATATCACATTTGATACATGTTAATTATATGTATAAATTCATATTACATTGAATTAATAAGAATTTAATGGTGTTTTTCCAACCAATAAGGGTGTCAACAAGAGACTTTTATAAATACAAGGCAGTTTTAGGCCTATTGCTATGTGAAGTTTACAAGAAAATACAATAGTATATTGGTGAGTATAATAAGGTATTTTAGACCATAAAAGGAGTGTATAGTATTTGTGATGAATATTTTATATAGGTTATATATATGATGATCAAGGTCATATGACATAATCAAGTCAATAAGAGGACTAGTTGAGTGAAGAAGCCTAGAATGCAGTTTGAGAGGGATAAAAGAGAGAGAAGAGCTGAAGAAGGATATCATCAACTATTGTATGAATAATAATGTTTTTTACATGTGATCAAGGGTTTTATGTGGTTAATTTGTTAATAATTCATCTATGAGGTTGGTTCTTCCTTGTAATTTGGTACTTTCTAAAGCCTAGCTGAGTTGGTGCTTAGCTAGTTAGGGTTGTTATTCCATGTGAAGTGTGTGCTTCACTAAATTTAGTGTTTGTATTATAGGAATATATTACATTTTAATATATAAATGGGTTTTTTAAACTTTATGGTTTACCACATATATATTATGTTCATGTGTTTCGTGCTCATGTGGATAGGTGCTTATGCTTGGTAGATATGCATGCTTATTTGAATAGTCTATGATTGTTTAAGTAAGATTGTTAAAGAAAGTTTTTGAAGATTGATTCACCCCATAGTAATTTTTATTCCAATACTTTGTTGATAATGGATTTATAAATATGTATTCCTTTTTCTATAACCTCTTTGAATATGTGAGCACATTATAACTTTAGATGGTAAGTTATCTCATTGTGTAAGATCCTTATAAATATTACAACTAACTATTTGTCTAGAAGATTATGATTAAATAAAATTTATAGGTCTATCCAATGTTGAAATTATGTAGTGAATTTCTCACCAATATCTTTCTTTATCTTAGACTAGATCCATAATATTAATCTCATGATCAAAATAGTATGAAAAGTGATGTATAAACTTCTATGAGAGATAAACAAATCTGGGTACAGAGTTTTTTAGTAATTTCAATATCCATTCCAAGGCTTGTCCACCTAGACTCCTTGAAGAAAGCATAAGGAGATATATATCACTATAATCCACTGGCTAACAAACAACAAAGAACTTGGTTAGATGTGCCTTAGGGTCTCCTTTGCCTTTATATTTGTTAATTTATGTGGCTCTTAACCTGGTGGAAATGGTATTTGGAAATATTACACATTGAATGGATAAGATCATATATCTTCTAGTTTGAATTTATTCATTTATTTTCCTACTTGTATTGATTGAATTGAATACTTTATTAGGCATAACTCTTGGGTTAGGAAATCAATAAAAGTGTCCTATTATTAAGGTTATGTAATCAAAAAAGGATTAATTTGAGTGGGGTAGGTATAATTTGGGATGATAATTGAATTGGTTGGATGACCAGGTATATGTATATGTGTATTAGTATTATATTATGGGTATGGAATATGC
>JARHVA010002324.1:1532500-1720000 GCA_037957365.1 Torreya grandis
TGATAAGAATTTATGTATGTGTGCATACAATCTTTGTGAGTGTATTATATACTAATATGTAATACTATGTGGAAACTATGACTTGTTTGTTATGTCTAGTTACTTGAATATACACTTGTGTTTTCATGTAATTAAGACTACTTTATATGACCGTTTATGGAAAAACTAGTAGTTATGTCTTAGAATACTAAAATATTGTAATATGGGTTATCATAGGGTTTAGTATGTTTGTAAACTAGTTATGGTAGTGAAAATATATAGTTAAATGTGTACTTACCCAAGTGTTATAAACTATAGTCATTATTTAAAGTATGGGATATAAATTAATGTAAGATTTATTCATACATTTCATGAAATAAATGTATGCTTTGGTTACTCATATGATTATCATGTTTTATGATGTGTTCTCTATTAGGATGTGAATGAATCTTGTGGTTGAATTTTATTTGACCAATCTACATTGATGATACATATTAAGGTGGCTTACTAGTAACACAATGATAGATGAAGGTAGTATGATCAAGTGGTGTGTATGAATTTGATTGATCTATAGATCATTATTATCTATTATTTATAAAAATTTGGGCCAAATTATGTTTAGTGAGAAGTTATCATTTCATGAGTATGATTTACATATTTTTGTGATATTTTGTAATAGAATGGTTTTCTATGATACAATGCAAGTTTAGTTTAGAAATCATAAGACACACGGGTACTTATTTGTCTCTTTGGATTCCCATGTTGTCACTATCTACTCAACTATGAAGGGAGGGTAATTTCTGACGGGATTATTGTGGGGGATCATTGGTCCATGCTTGGTGTGGAAAAGAACTTGGATGATGCTCTCCATCCCCACAATAATACTACTTATCGAGATGACACTTTATATTATCATAGATAATTGAGTTTAAGAATTATGCTTTTGGGGAGGCATGCATTTATATGTACATTTTATTGTATTGTACTGTACTTATCATTGAATATTGTCATGAAGATTTTTAATTACTTATTATTATACTTTTAAATCAGTGGATATAGACTTATTTTAGTTGTAGATAAGTTATTATGATTACTTTAGATATTCACATTATGACGTGTACTCTCATGATATTAAAAATTAGTGATATATGATGTACTGTTATTGATGATAATATTGCACTTTGAGTATTTATTTTTTAATTTGTGTATTATCATGGTGTAATCTATTTTTGGTATATGTATTTAATTAAAAAAACATAATGTATTTCTATGTCTAACCCAATAGGGTTGTTATATGTGGCATTAGAGTTGTGGCTCAAACTCTAGGACCTAATGAGTCCATTAGAATTTTCATGTCTTTATGTTCACTAGTGTGAACCTTGTAAAATGAATTATTGCATTAGAATTTTGTAGTTGTGGTACCTCAGTGTGGAACCATGTTACACCATGATTAGATTTTTGAGATTTGATAGATCTTCCTATAGGACTTGGTGACTTTTATTAGTATGAGACATTCAGTTAATGTCTATGGGGAAACATTGAGTGTATACCCTTAAAGCACTCGTACCCTTTTGAGTTGTTAAGGTGTTGATTAATCAATTTTCCTAATGGTGAAGGTTGAATATGAGTTTTTGGTAGGTGAGTACATAGTGTCATTCATGAGATATGAATAAAATATTTCTACCATAATTTTATCAATTAGATCAATACCTTAAGTATGATTACATTATTCATGGTATTCAAGTCATCATTACCATTTTTGATTTATTTTGTGAATGTTTTATAATCATGGGATGATTCTCACTTTAATTTAATGTTATTTAGTTTTATGTCCTATAACCCTAGAAATGGAAAATCTTATAAGATCATTTTTAGTTAGTACCACCTAAGGTGGTGGGAAATTTCTTATAGAAGAGTGTTGTTGTCTTGCATTGATAATTAGTTGTGTTAGAAATTTATATATGGTTTGGCACCTTTATGTTATGTGGGTTAGGAATAAGTGTCATTTATACTAGTATGTTAGAGGTGATTTATTATTATCTCATTCTTCATTTATGTTATTATAAGCTCTGAGAGGATTCATATTTTCTTGATGATTAAAAATTGTTTTTAAAATGTTGTTTTGACCATATTCCATGGAGTCATGGAATAAATGCATTTTATTTATTTTAGAGAAATAAATTATAGGATAGGATGGATTGGTACATTTTATGGTTAGTATATTCTCTCAGTTATGGAAATAGATTGTGATACCATACTCACAAATTTGGTAGTTAGGTGGTGTTTTGTCAACATTGAATTGCAGTGTTTTCCTTTACCTAGTGAAGGTATGTAGGATTTTTTGAAATGATATATATCTAAGTTTTCACTTATGATTTTTATATTATATTCTTTATCTACATTATGATTTTAAGACCATGTGGGGTGGTAAACCTTAAATTATATATTTAATTTTAGATTAAGAATTATAAGTTATTTATAGTTATTATGATATTATACACACATGATTATATTGATATTATTTTATTTTGCTTAAATCATGTTGATTTGAAAATTTATTTTTATACCTTTTTCAAAAATTCAGTAGGGTATAAGATGTGTAAAACATCTTATCAATATAGGGGTTGAGATAAACTTTTAATTTTTTACATTCTAGTCGAGCAAGCAAGGAAATATTATTTCATTTGTTCCTTTATAAGGTTGTAAGGATGGTGTGATTATTGTATTTTGTATGAAATGTTAATTTAACATTATTTAATGTTAACTATGAATATAACACTATACGTTAATAATCTAGGAAATATGATTCTAGTTATGTTTAGGTAGTGGCAAATTAATACAATTATAAACTAATTGTATGAATTCTCTTGTATATATTTTGTTACATCTAGAAATAATTAGCATTTATCATTTATTTATATGATCTATTAGTATATAATTATGATTCATTGAACTTTATGCACTTTCTAGAGATCATTGAGTCATGGAGACCTAAGGGAAGAGTGGTGAATTAGAAACATGAGATCTAAGTGATAAGAAGATATCATACTTATCGTCACATTAACTTTGTATTTATAGATTTTGAATATGATATATGGAATTATAAAATTTTGGATTTGATAGATGTATTTATCAAATTCAATCATATGGCCATATGCATGTATACAGTGGAATGCTTATTCTTTAAACTTATATACATTGGAAATGTAGTATTTATAGTTCCTATTCATCATCATATTTATTAGGAGATCTATGAAATAGTGACAATATTGACATGTTACAATTATTAGGATATATTAATGGTAGTGATATTATTAACTTGTATACATCATTCTTTCCATATTTCCTAATTACTTTCCTCCAGAATGAGAAAATCACTCTCTAGGTTAAAGAGATGTGCATAGTGGATGGAAGATTTTGTGTAACGTTCCCTATTAATTTGTTTTGGATTTTATGATGATTTTATGTACTCTTGGGAAGTTAGTTAAATTTTTATTGAGATATGTGGGACCCTTAAAGGAAATAAAAGTGATCAACCCTACATTATATAGGCTTGTATTGATGGTTTTGAACATTGGGGTGGTCATGATAGAACTAATCAGAATAAGTAATACTCGTATCCATATTTTCATAATAGGGAGATTTCATAAGTAGGGTCTTGTGGGACCAATACTTTAAGAATAGTAAAAATTGAAGGAACTACGATGAGTTTTACATGTAATTTCCATTTATTTTATTAATTTGATAATATATACCATGATATTTATTAACTAAATAATATTTTAACTCAGAAGTTATGATTGAATAAGAGTCATTGGGGATGATTACTAACTTTAGGGGGGAGGATGTTACATCCTGATTCCTCACCAAGCAAACTTATTAGATTATCCATGGATATCAATAGTAGAAAAATTTGGATTTGACTATTTTTCACTAAGCTTGAGATATATGATATTATGGGATAGTTGAATATTGCTTAGATACATGATGGTAAATGATTTCTTTAATTTTATTTAGTTAATGTATGCGATTAAATTTCAAAAATACTGATGTGTTGATTCAATTATATTTTATGTTATATGTGTATCCTGTGATATGATCTAATTACATACATGTTGTGAGGTATATGTAGGAGAACTCATCTCTTAGAGAATGGTAAAGGGAGAACATCATCAAAGAGGGTGATGTATATAGAGATGGTAGAGGTCAATAGAGATATGGTGAGAACCATACACAAACCACAGTAGATATTACATGGAAGAAATGCATTAAAAATAGTTTACTTATGGTTTTTTTATTACTTTCTTTTGAGTGTTGCTTTATTTAATTTTCCATTATAGGTAATTATCATAATGAATTATTTTATGTATTTGTCATGTCTTATCATTAATTCTAGTAAGAATATTATTTTCAAAGGTAGATTTAAAATATATATTATTAGTAATTTATGAAGTTACCTTTTGAATTTTCTATAATATTTAGGGGAATTCATTTATTTAATTTAATTCTAAAATTTTGGACATTTAATGTTAAAGTATATTAAAAAAAATAGAAATTTAATTAAAAGGAAACAAAGATAGAAAATACAATAAAAGAAAAGAAAATTTAGAAACTAAAACTAGAAATATATATATATATATATATATATATATATATATATATATATATATATATATATATATATATATATATATATATATATATATAAAATTGAAAAATAACAAAAAAAGGACTAAAAAAATCTAAATCCTTGTCAAGGCTATGCCACTTTAATAAAGGAAGGAATTTCTAAAAATGGGGATTATCATATGAGTTTTAGAAGTTGGAAGAGGAAAGGGGAAAAAAGAGGAGATCAAATGGTTGGTGTAGTAGTGAGAGAAGGTGAATAATAGGTATAAAAAAAGGAGAAAATTCAAAATAAATAAGGCATAAGCCAGGTGGGTGATGCATTAAATTTCCTCTATATTTTTGATGAAAGGATTAAATATTAGTGAATGAAATAGTTTTTTAAAATATAAAGAATGATAGAATTAATTAGAACACCATAGGTGTCGATGGGTAATTCTATGTTATTAGTAATTTTACTAAGGCACCTAACTTATATCTTAATTTATAGCCAATAAGGGAGTGTTTAGCATTTAATAATTTCTAGTCAACTAGAGAGTGAAAAATGATTGAATAATTGTATTAGGTAACATATTTTATATATTTTTAGCTATTTTAGATTGAATTTTAGTAGAACTAAGTATTATAGTAAGGCATCAATTTATATCTTAATATTTCAACCTTTACCCAAATTAAAGTAAATGTTAAGATATTTGATCTATATCTCTATTTAGCTCTATATCTTTATACCCTCTATAAATATACTAGTGTCTAATCTATATCTTTACATAAAACCTATATAAAAATTAAATAAAGACATTGTTGTTGTAGATGCTAAGTTGTGGGACTACCATATTAGTTTACTAAAATCATATTTTATAGTTATTAATTTAATATGCCTACAAACTAAGTCAAATCACTTCTAATTACTTAAGCATCATTGAATGCATGGATCATATTGAAATGGTAAACTATGTGGACACACATATTTTATAATCACTAATATCTTCTTTACATCCTATTATTTTATTAATGGCATAAAATCTATATACGAGTCATTGAATTTAGCCTTTACTTTGTATAGTAACATTGATATAAAAGTTAGCTAGTGGGTCACTATAATCCATCCCATCATATGTAAGGGAATCATATTATTATAATTTAGTTACAAATTAAGCCATGTTTATATTAGGCCACTATAATTTAATTCCTAAATTTTAGGTCACTTAGTATAATAGGTTGCTGAAAGTTAATGTTTAATATACTAGGTCACATTTACCATGCATACGCAACATATAGAAAAAAATAAAAAATAAAGGCATCATCTTACTTACTATAACACTTAGGTATAATTGTATTATTAGAACTGAGTTTAGTAATTAGATTATATTTTATTAGTAATCACTATAATTTCTACTCTATATATGTGCCATATTGACTAAATACATTAATGATACTCATGAATTACGTCATAATAATCCAAGCATATATTAGCTACAAAAAGCTAAATACTCTAGGCACATCTTTGATAGTCATATTCCTCAATATATATTTTTATTTTTTTATACTACCTCTAACCTTATATAACATATGTGGTTAATATTAATGTTTGAGATCCAACATTTCTAGGAATATAGTTAGCATATTTTGATTCTTGTCAATGATATATGAGTTGTAGTGTACTAACTCTTTATGCCATTTATATTATGGACTATAATATTAGTTTTATATGTGGGTAATATATTTATATTATTATAGTATAAATGGAAGTGGATAATTTAAATATAATGGAATATGAGGGAAATTTAAGAAATGAATCAACCAACAATGAATTAAAAACATATCATATTGGTTGCACTATAATAGATATTACTATGGGGTATTTATAATAAGTACAGAAAATTAAAAGATAGAGTTGTCTAAAACATCCTGGTGTATGGTAGTAGCGTGATAATAAATATGATTAACTATTATAAATAGTATGTAATTCTTGTTATGTTTAGCCTATCAATAAGGCTACATTGGATGAATATTTATCTATGAATCATCAAGACTAATGATGCTTATTATATTGTTGATCATATATATGAAAAATGGAAAGTAATGTACCCATGGATTTAGGATTTAGGATTCATTGTAATAATTAACATACCTAGGCTATATTGGTTTTTATACCTCTATGTTTTTGACAAATATAAACACATCTAGTCATGGGACCCAAAATTGTGAAACTATGTCAACATAAACATAAACATCTAACCTGGTGTAAGGTTATGTTCACTCAAAATCTAATTAAATATATGTGATATTCTTGGTTAAAACATATATGTAAACATTGACAAAATGGTTTACATAGAATTAGAGTACTTACACGTGGTGCTAGATTATGATGTACTGGTACTCCTATACAGAAATAAAAAACTATAACCATATTAAAATAGTATTTTAAAAAGAAAAAAGAGATGTTTAAATGAATCTCATAATGGTTTTATAAGTTCTTTATTTCTCTACAAATGTTTAGTTGATTGATTATTATATGTATTTAATATTCAATATTTGTCTTCAACATATATTATGGGAGTGTTAATATGTATAGATGATTGGTTATATTTGACATATAATGGTGCATCGTGATGTGTGCTTATAAACTATATTTCTTTGAATGTTAGTATGTAGTTAAAACTTAGGGTATACCTAGGTGGTATAATCCCATACTTTCCTAATTGTTATTTTATATGTAGGTCATTTCATTCTTGATATCGTAAGTTTGATTATGTGTATTTATGTGGTTGTGAATTATGATAATATGGAATATCATAGAGTACTACAATATAAATCTATACCTATATGGTACATTTTATAATTGTTATGTTTAGACTCACATCTATGTATGACTAATTTAAGATATGCATGTTGGTTAATGCTATTAATAGTGTGTTTTATGAAATTTGGTACAAATTTTTTTAATGTGTGAATATAATATTTATGAGTGTATCATATGATAATATGGAATACTATGTGGAAACTATGACTTGTTTATTACGTCTAGTTGCTTGAATATAAACTTGTATTTCCATGAATTTAAGACTACTTTAAATTACTATTTACGAAAAAAATAAGAGTTATGTATTATAATAATAGAGTATGGTAATTTGGGTTATCATAGGATGTAATATGTTTGGAAACTAATTATGGTATCAAAAATCTCTAGTTAAATGTGTATTTAAATGGGTTGTATAAACTAAAGTCATTATTTCTAGTATGGGATAGAAATTAATGTAAGATTCATTCATACATTTGATGGAATAAATGTATGCTTTGGTTACTCCTATGATTAACATGTTTTATGATGTATTTTATAGTAGGATGTAAATTAATTTTGTGATTGAATTGTATTTGACCAATTTTCATTACTGATATAGAGTAAGGAGTGAGATGGACTTCACTGGCTTACTAGTAACACAATGACAAATGAAGGTAGTTAGATCAAGTGGTGTGTATGAATTTGATTGATCTATAGATTATTATTTTTTTTTTTTTTGTAAAATTTTGAGACAAAGTATGTTTAGTTATACATTATAATTTCATGATTATGATTTACATGTTTGTGCAATATCTTGAAATATAATAGTTTTCTATGATACATTGCATGTTTAGTCTAGAAATCATATAACACACAGGTACTTACTTGTCTCTCTAGATTCCCATGCCATCACTATGTAATCATCCATGAAGGGAGGTCCATTTATGAATGGGACTAGTGTGGGGGATTTTTGCTTCATTGTTGGTGTGGAAAAGTGCTTGGATGATGCTCTCCCTCCCCATAATAGTAGTACTTATTAATACGGCACATGATATTGCCATAAATACTTGAGTTTGGGAACTATACTCTAAGGGAGACTTGGATCTATATGTAAAATATATTATATTGTAATTATCATTGAATATTATAATTAAGAGTTTTAATTAATTATTATTATACCTTTATAGTGGCGGTTTTAGACTTATTTTAGTCGTAGTTGAGTTACTATGATTATTTTCTATATTCATATTATGACATGTACTCTCATGATATTAGAAGTTTAGTGATATGTGATGTATTATGATTGATCTTAATATCACACTTTGAGTATTTATTTTGGTCTCTATATATTCTCATAGTGTAATCTATTTTTGGTATATTTATTTAATTAAAAAAATCACATATTTCTATGTCTAACCCAGTGGGGTTATTATATTTGGTGGTAAGTTGGCTTATTGTTAGTTCATTGTCCCCTTTTACACATTTAAGGAAGTAGTTTAGGAGTAGAGGTTAATTTTTGATTTTGGGAAATAGACTTACCTATTCCCTATTATTATAACCCACTCATGACATTATTTGGAGGAACCTGTTGGGTATTGCTTAGTTGTAAATTAGACCCACTTTTAATTATATTTTAGTGCACTTGCATGTTATCCACAAAATTTTGGGTGTTATATTCTATTTGAGAAATATTATTTTTTATTAAAAAGTAAAAAATAAACATATCACCAAATAATGTGCTTTGGCTAAAGGGGTATATGTTTTTACTTTGTATCCCGAGGTGTCTATTTGTTACCCTATTGATGGAGTTATCTCAATGAGTGACATGTTAGAAATAGCCCTTACATTGAGGTTATGAGATATTTTGAGATAGTTTTGTTATGCTTGATATACCTATTCCATTTATTATTTCATAACATTATTTCCTTTTTCAAGCACATATTTGTATTATTATGGCATTTGGACCAAATCTTGGTTATAACTAGTAGATGCTTGTTTGAATGGTTGAATTCACAACCTGTTACTAGGAATCTTGATCCAACTACTTAGACTTTATTATGGGAAGTCTAAAAAAATTGTCACCTATTTCAATAGCTCTAACTATTACCTTGTCATTATTTTTCGACAAATGACATTCAAACAAGTACAAATAATTATTAGTTTCTATGGGTATCATAACATAATAGAGCTCTTGATGTTAGTTTTGTTCAAGTTTAGGCATCATTTGACCAAGGTATTTCTTAATTTTATTTTGATGTTGGCTTAGATAAGGGGGCATGGTTAATTTTGGAATTAAAATTATTGAGAATGGGGTTGAATAATTCATCAAAAAACTTTCTTATCAATTTCACTTAAGTAATCATGAACCATTAAAATAAGCATATAGATTTAACGAGCATAAACACATATTAACATAACTATGAAACATAAGAACATATCACATATATGGTAGAAAATTAAGGGGAATAAAAACCATTTATATTTATAAATTCACTATATTAATATAATATAAATTCCAAATTCAATAAATCACTAAATACATATGGAACATGAACCCCAACTACCTAATCACCAACCTAGCTAAGGTTTAACAAGAACCAAATTGCAAGGAAGAACCAACCATTTAGATGAATAAAAAAACTAAAAAATTAAAACACTTTAACACCAATATAAATCCTTATTTCTCATACAATAGATGATGATCACCTTCTTCAGATCTTCACACACTTATATCCCTCTTAACCTGCCTTTTGGGTTTCTCCACTCAACTAGCTCTCTTCTTGACTTGATTAGGTCATATGAAATTTATTTCATACATAGAACCTATATAAAATCTTCATAAAAGATATTATATACTAAATTTTTGGTCTAAAATACCTCCTTCTACTAACAAATATTTTATTTTTATTTTCTTCCTCTCTCAACACACTAATACACTAAAAACTGCCTTGTATATATACAAGCCTCTTTCTCATATAATTGTTAGTTGGAAAAACACCATTACCATCTTAGATAAACCATGTAAAATACACTATGAAATATAATAAAAATTAATAAAATTTTATTTGAGTCCCTTTAGGTGTGGCATATCTCAATTAGGCCTTATTTCATCTTTAGGTCTTATGGAGACCTAATCCCATTAGGTCTACTTCATGACATGTTATACTTTATCTTCCTTAAAACACATTAAACCACCTCAAATTATAATAAAATATAATATTACACTAAAATATACCAATTATAATCTAATATAGGCTCCATAAATTTTTTTAGATCCAACCACCACTTGAAACACGCCATTAATATTGTTTAAATTAGGCTTGTGCATACCCAGAAAGTCTGTCTTAAACTAATTAATATAATACACAAATTAGATAAAATAATTATGGAAACAAATCTCATATTCAGAAATATTATGACATTATGGTCATAAAAAATTTCATTAGATACTTCAACTCAAGGTATATAGTCTCAAACTCTTCTCTGCAAAATGCTCACTCTGAACTACCAACTAGCTTCAAAACACAGTCATAGAAACTTGAACCTATAACACCTAAAAGAACACACTGAAGGAATTAAAATACATTAAAATTATTCTAAAACATACTTAGAAAAAAATAAAATAAAAATATCATAATCTATAATGGAAATTATTGGTCTTGGAAACCAATTTGTTGACCTTCTCTCTCACAAACCTCACTCAACCAACCAAGCCATTTTGGATTCAACGTTATCACTTATTTCAATAAGTACTAATTTTTTTTAAAATAATGGATATTAAATAAAAGCACAAAAAATAAAAACCATGTACATTATATACTTAAACTTAGGGCATAGAGTCTCAAACTCATCATTACAACTTACTTACCTAGAACTGCTAGTTTACCTTAAAGCACAGCCATGATGACAATGATCTTCAACACTTTATGACCACTTAAAAATATTTTTTATGTATGTATATTATATTATGAGATAATTATAAAAATATCATATATAAATATAACATTTTCAAATGGCAATATTGATCTTTGAAACCAATCTCATGACCTCACTGTGCTAGACAATTCAACTTGTGAGCAACTTTTTGCTATATACAATGATCTCCAAAAATTATATCAAATATGAAAGTGTATTAAAAGTATTTAAAATAATATTTATGAAATTTTATTCATCCTTATTCCATTTTAACAAATCTGTAATCATTTTCTCAATTTTGCTTGGGTTTGTCACTATTTGCACCATTAGACCTGTTAGGGATAAGTTATCTTAGATGATTGATTTAGCAAACCTAAGGGATATAATATATCCATAAACAACCATGGGAATAAAATATAATTCTCAAAATTCTCCATCAAATTATTTTCATACTTTTACATGTTCATATTTGACTACTATAAGAAATCTTTAATAAACAAGGCCTTTCCTATAGGGTCCAACCACTCACCTAAAGACTCAATCAAACCTAGAGATGCCTGGTAGAGTTGATTAAAACTCTAAATTAATAAAATATCCATACGAATCCATAATAATTAATTTAGAAAAACTTCTTTCATATTGGGTCACTATTCGGGATTTTTTAGGGTTAAATCCATCTTTCACTATTAGTAATCATTCATAAAACTTATCCCCTTATTCTAAAAAAAATTAATATAATTTTGAGATAATACCATTCCCCATATACCATTAATATATTAGTTTCTAATGTAGAGGTTACATATGCTAATGAACACCTAAAAGTCCTTCTTGGGTTTGCATGCCTTCACTCTGTGCTCTTGAGAGACCTCAAAACCACTTTTCATTCCTTTTATTGCAACACATGACTTCAAAATTTGTGAACATGATTGAAAAAACATATAATACCTATGAAAACACTAATCTATCCATATTTTCCTTCAAAATAGAACCTTTTATGCCATTAGTCCATACTCTCTCTCTTTTCTTTCTTAAACCTTGACCTGCAGACCTTGTTAGGCCTAAAAGTTGACCTTCATGATGCATTCAATCATAAATTAATCATTTTTATAAATCAATCATAACTCAAAGAAGATAGATCATACCTAAAATTTTAATTGGAAATACATTTATTAAGTGGGAGCATGACAAATATGGGGATCTACTCGACTTTATTAGTGGATCATTTATCACAATACACCATACTAAGGAGTATTACAAAGCCTTGAATATAAGACAATCATGAAATAACCCAAAGGGGGTCCTAAATTTTGATATTTAACCTAATATAATAACAAGTAAATTAAATATAATCTAGTTCTCACCAAAGCTTGGGCACAAAGTGGAGGTTAGAAATAATAAAACTTAACATGAATAGAATACATATACTCATGTCAATGTATATGGAATCCTAATACATGGAAAAGAAACACAAATGAATTATTTATATAATATTATAAGGAAAAATAATTTTAGGAATACTTACCTTTGAATACAAACCCATTGAGCCTCAATCTCTCCCTTGGCCTAGACGCTTTGTATGAGGTTATTGTGGTATGTAAGGATGATAAAGACAAATCTGATCTAGGATACATAGCCTATCGATGCATCCAAAAGACTTCTCTATAAGACAAGATCTACATCTCCAAAGAAATTTTCGAATCCTAATATTTACTTATAAATTATAATGGTTAATAAGTATATGTTCGTTCACTCTTAATTATTTCACTTCTCATTTATAATTGATGGAAATTAACTAATACATACATACATACATACATATATATATATATATATATATATTAGTTAATTTCCATCAATTATAAATGAGAAGTGAAATAATTAAGAGTGAATGAGCATCTACTTATTGACCATTATAATTTACAAGTAAATCTTAAGACTCTAAACTTTCTTTAGAGATGCAGATCTTGTCTTATAGAGAAGTCTTTTGGATGCTAATAGGGTCAACCCAGTCAACCCAATACATATATATATATATATATACATACATATATATATATATATATATATACATATATACATATATACACATATATATATATATACATATATACATATATACATATATATATATACATATATATATATACATATATATATATATACATATATATATATACATATATATATATACATATATATATATACATATATACATATATATATATATACATATATACATATATATATATACATATATATATACATATATATATATACATATATATATATATATACACATATATACATATATATATATGTATATATATATATATATATATATATATATACATACATATATATATATATATATATATATATATCCCTAAACCATTCCAAAAATGTTAGCTAACAGGGTTGACCCAGTTAACCCAGTACAGATTGATAAAAATAGATTTAGGTGAGGAATAGGAGGATAAAATGTATACAATACCTAGAATGGGTAAAATAGAGAATAAAAATCTTTGGTTTAATGGTGTTAGGACATAAGTGTGTATATAGCAAGTGGAAAAAGAGATAATAATCCTGTGATGCACCAATGGTTTACCCGCCCCTTTCCTGGTGCACCCTTTACAATGTGCACTCAAAAAAATTGAGACTCGATAGGTTATTTCAAGATATAAAGTATAAGTAATTGATAAAAGTTTTAAAATATTATGTGTATACATATTCCCCACTCAAATCTCATCATGTGTCATGTGAGTACAACATGGGATGGTGCTTTGGGAGTTAGAACATGATAACACATAATGTTAATGCTATGTAAAGTGCAATAAGAAACAAATAAGATAAATGAAAGGATAAAATTGAAAAAAAAAACCTTTACTTACCTTAGTGTTGTAGATAGAGAAATACATTTTAAGAGAAGTGAAGGAATCCAATGTGAATAACATTAGTTGAACCTATAGAAGTTAGTGCAAAAAATAACCAAAAATAAAATAAAAATTAGAAGATAGGCATATAGTAGTGGAAATAACTCTCTACATCATTACGATTCCAAAACATGTTATGGTTTGGAAAATAGACGAGTAAAAAAAATATAGGAAAAACATGGAATCTACTAGAAAATAAATGAAAGATTTAAATTGTGAAAAGTGATTTTAAATAGGGAGAAATGAAAGTCATTTGTTATTTTTGAATTATGAAGGAGAAAAAAAGATCCCTAAGAGACCAAACGATCTATGGTGGTGAGGAGATGATAGGATAGGTGAGAGGGACCTATAGAGGTGGTAGCAAGTATAGGACATGTAGGAAACTATAAATATTAAGCTAATTTTTAAATATTTGAGTGATTTAAGTGTATTTTTATAAATTTTTAATTTAAGGATTTCTAGATGTTGAAATGAAACCAAATTAGATGTTATGGGTAGGAAAAACCATTTAGGGAAATAGCTTTTAAGGGTTAGGGAAAAAATTGATAAAAGGCGCTTTTTTCATAGAATTTAAGGGGTCAATAGGGAAAAATAATTGGGTTGACCCAATCAACTTAGTAGGCTGAAATTTGGCAAAATCCACACTTCCAACCTAGTAGGTATATGTCAACCTTATAGCTTTTATAGACTGTCAACCTAGTATAGTTTGTTGATTGAGTAGAAAAGGCCAAAATGAAAACATAGTACTAGGGGTAAATTAAAGGGTTGACTTAGATTTTTAAGTCAAGAAAGTCAAAAATAGGGAAATTTTGGTCAAACTAGTTTGACCAAAGAAATGAAATAGTACAAAAATGTGTGCAAGTGACCAAAAAAGTGTTAGAATGACCAATAAGGTCTAAAAAGGGTGAGTAGGCTATAAATAGGATTAAAATGAATAAATTAAATAGGTTTAGGCTTATGTTTTATTAAAATTAAAAAATAATGTATGTTGACTATACACAGCATGGAGGATCTAATACATATTTTGTTGTTTCTTGATTGCAGGTGCATCCCATATTTTAGAATTTGGTAGATGCATCATGAATACCAGACCTATTAGATTTAATAATGATAGATGATAGGTCAAGATTGATATTTTTAAGCCTAGGTGGTATAGCAAAGATATCTAGGATACCCTAAGCTTAGATTTATTACTCATGTTCCTAAGATGCTGGGAATGATTGACTAACACCTTTAGGTGGGAGGTGGAGGGGGGATACGATAGAGGTGGGCATCACCATGGAAGATGTACATGATATCTTAGGACTATTGATATTAGGGACACATATGAATACTAGGATAATTTATATCGAGGATGAGAGGAAAGCCTTAGTTGTATGGGCTACATGCTCAGAGAGGATATACTTAGGGAAAAGGGTGAGTATGTTTGATGTGTATACCTTACAAGTTATAGATATCTATAAGGTTATGATATTACTTGATACAACATGAGTGTTATGTCATAAGTCAAATTGAAATGTACCACTTTTCATGATAGCCTTGATCCAAATGATAATGGAGGAGAGAGTGATATATGATCTAGGATCTATCATCTGGGTACAACTCATGCATGATATGTTTGTAGTATTGTCTAGAGGGTATAAGTCTATTATAATAATCATATTATTGATTTAATAGATCTATGAGAGATTCCTAATGTATTGGTGAGCTAGGTTTCCCCATGTAATCAATGATATGTCACCTCAGGTATAGATATGGATACAAAACTAGGTAGCACGAGTCATGCCCCACATGCTAATGTTGTAGACGGTGAGGTGGGAAGATATATTATGGTAGTTGTATGGGAAAATTACCAATACATGACCTATTTGGGACTTAGTTACACCAATTTTAATGTAGATGAAGGTGATAGGGTATTACACATAGTGGACAGAGCCATATCTAATGACATGATTACCACGGTAAATGGGTTTACATGACCCAACAACACTGATAGTGGTTATCATGTTTTGGGCTTGACATGTTAGTGAGTCATGAGGGAGAGGAAGGTTAGAGAAAAAAATGGTGAGGTTTATTCTCAAGCCACATCATGAGAGACCATGTACTGGTTGCACATCATGGGAAGCAGAGTGAGATGAGATGGGTGTAGAGGTAGGAGCACTAGAAGTGCCACCAGTAACTCTATAGTAGGAGGAAAAGTAACCATCAAGGGCATGATGTTGATAGAGGTAGTAGGATAATGAGATATGAGAGATATTATATGTATTAGATGACCTAAAAGGTAGGCTAGGGTAGAGTTGGACTATATAGAGGCCATTAAGGCTTAGGCTGAGATAGACTCAAGCTATGACTATAGGATTTGTTTTTAGGAGGTGACTGATATAAGAGGTTCTTGGAGGCCACATAGATGGGGAATTTATGATTGATGGTCACACAGATGGTGAGATAGAGGTGGTTGATATATAGATAGGTTATAAAAGATGATTAAATTGTTACTTAAGTTAATTTGAAATATACTAGAGATAGATAGATTTTGAGATATATCAGTTATCTAATATCTATTTGGTGTGGTTATTTTAGGTGTATTAGAAGAGAAAGAGATAATATCAAGGTCCTTAGTGTGGAGAGCACTCCATGATGTCCTACATGAGTAACTAATGTTGTATGACTGTACTACACTATAAGACCCTAGGGTAACATCTACCCAGCTTAGGCAAGATGGTTTAGACTAGATAAAGAGGTAATGAGGTAGATATGAGCATATATAGAGTGGATGTAACCACCAATAGAGATGGGTATAATAAAGATATGGTCATGGTAGGCCCTATTTAAGGAGATACCTACACATCTGGCTATAATGACATAGATGACACAAACACATGCCCAAGATAGAGTGATATAGGTAGTAGACCTAACCCATATGACATAGGTACATGAGTAGTACAGAGTGAAAAATGTAGTGACCCTGACCCATATGACACAAGTAAAAATTATGAAAGAGAGACACATCTGATAACCTCAGCTTATTTGGCATAGGTATAGGCTTAGGTATATCATCTATAGGGACAAATGTCAAGATTGAGAACTTAGATAGCCTTGCTATAACATTTTGTTTTTATGGGTAAGACTGAGGCATCTACATGTAATGTGGCTAGGCTATGAGATAGGTAGGATGTGGCCCAACCATAGAGTTGGAGCAATGTATATGCTTGTATTAAAACTCATGATATATATATATAAGGATCATTTTGTCATCTTGGATATTGGTTTTATGTGTTATAATTATGGTTGTGGTTATTGATTGTATGGATATATTTCTCTTTGGCATGATTATTTATCGATTTTTGTATATGTTATATGAAATATATGAGGTGTGGTTTATTTTATTAGCATTATGTAGGACACATGCATGGTTTTAAAATAAATATACAAAAAAGATTTGGTAAAATATAATCAATATAAAATAAGTATTACACATTATTCCAAGTTAATAAATGTGTAATAAAAAGAAAATTACTAAGTATAAAAGAACAAATGGTGGTAAATAAGATGGTAAAAATGAATTTGTTCTTAAATCAAACAAAATATTGGCACCAAACTAAAATAAGTACCATCACACTAAATCACATTGAGAATTATGAAAATAATATAATAAAATGGAATATAATATAAAAGGAACAAATTGTTATAAAAACAAATAAATTAAGTTAATCAATCATACTAAATCATGTTTGAAAGTATAAGAGAAAAATAGAATTGGCAAAATTTGGTCTTAAATTGATCACAATAATTCAAGCTAAGAAGTATGAAAATTCAATAAATGGTTTTATTCTTACATGCACTCAAAAAATAAGAAGATAAAAGGGAAATAAAAATGAATTAAGAATTTGGAAAACTAAATCAAGCTAGGAAGCATATCAATGACATGTAACTTCATGATCAATCACATCTTATTTCATATTTGACACATGTAGTTTTGATTGTGACTTGTATTATTGGAAATTGTTTTGAGGAAGGCTAGATCATATCTATTGTCTTATACTAAAAATCACAAAGGGAACACCAATAAGGTGGAAAAAATATGAAAATTTGTTAACAAAGGATATGGGTAATAGAAATGTGACATGGTGGTAATTTGTGAGGAGTGATAGGTCTTATCCATGGTTTTACAATGCAAATAAAAAATGTAATCCTACTTCCACTTGGATTTTCACCCTTTGACAAGATTTAAAATACATCCTCATGTAAGTGGGACAATGGAAACACCTCTATGCTTATGGGTAGCCTAAGGATGAGGTGAATCTCTAGATAGGGCTAGCTCCATTGATGTACCACTTTGAATCAAAACTAAACTTAAATTTGGGGGTAAAAAGGGAGAGAGATAACTAAAAAAAATATTATAAGGGAGGTGACACACCAAATATATTTATTAATTTAAACCATATGCATGTTACACTTGAAATCAAGTGACAAACTAAACACACACTTATCCAATCTTCATCTTCTTGCATTAATGTTACATTGTGAGGTTATGGATGAATGTGCAAAGCTAGGAGGAATAAATAAGAGGCATATGAGTTAAATAATTAATAAGATAACTCAATCAATAATTTAAATTTAATTAAACACTTCACATGCCCTGCAAGAAGAAGCTTTCCAAAAGCAAATAAATGATAGAATGAAATAACATGCTAAGGAATCCATAGTCTTCACATATGAAAAATCAAACATTTCAAATGAAAAAAATAAGGATAATAATATAAGAGAAAAAAATTATTATCATTTTTATTATTATTGATAAAAAATTATTCAAATGAGTAGGGATTCACCATACTCAGGTGGAACATCCATTACAATGCCAAAAAGGCTAGTTATTATAGAACTTGAGAGAGAGAGAGAGAGAGAGAGAGAGAGAGAGAGAGAGAGAGAGAGAGAGAGAGAGAGAGAGAGAGAGAGAGAGAGAGAGAGAGAGAGAGAGAGAGAGAGAGAGAGAGAGAGAGAGAGAGAGAGAGAGAGAGAGAGAGAGAGAGAGAGAGAGAGAGAGAGAGAGAGAGAGAAGTCCAAGGGTCATAAGGAAACATGTAAAGATAATAAAATTAGTTAATTTATCATGTTAATAGGTTATGGGATGAACCATGCAAAGCCAAGAATTACAAATTTCAATTAAAGGCATTAACTTTTTGAAAAGTGGCATAAAACTCATTCTGGCTCAGAAAAACTACCTATATGATTAGCCCTATTTTAATGAATTATAATTGATTAGGACCAGGTAAAATCATTTAAAATAAGGGTAATGGTATCAATAATTCATATCCATGAATTTTTTTCATTCTTTGTCATTTGGAAACATTTGGATGTGAGTTATCATCATCTACTATCAATAAAATTCCTCTTCCATGTACCTTGCATACATGTCCTCAAATTTGGCATTAGTTGCTCATTAAAATACATGAGAGTAAGTTTAAGACAATTTTAAAGATCCTCTATGGCCTTAGAATCATTAGTGTCACCATTAAATCACTTTCCCTTAGAGTTTCACACTTCTCACTAGCTTGTCCAATATGTCGGTTTTGACTAGCTAAGATGAAACACCTAGTTTGGATACTTAGAAGCATATTAAAGTAATTAAATGACCATATGGAGTTATAAAAAATATAATTATTCCCTCAAAACATTATTTTATCTTTATAATATTCTTGTATCCTACACAACATAAAAAATGGCAAAAAGTATCTTGTTTCTCATGCCATCCATACAAGTTTGTAAAACCAAAAAGCATTGAGAGTAGATTGAGAGATTATTTTATAATTTTAAATCATCATCTTGTTCAACCTGATCCATAACATTATATTTATAACTCTATATTATCAAACTAGTCTTTGTAAGAGTTTTGGAGGGTTTATTAGTAGTTTGACCTCTAAAAGTTGTTCCATAAAAACCTAAAAGAGTTGTAGATAAATTAAACAAATTGGTTATTTAATACCTCTTATAACTTCCCCAAACTCCTCTGGCTCCCATGCAGATCCTCTAGGAAGATATGAGCATTTAAATCTGACCTATCAAGCTTGTTTTCTTATTTGTTATAGGTTTGAGTTAATTTGCTAGTCAAAAGTGGCTCTTTTTTTGGTTTTTACTATAAGGTAAAGGCTTGAAAACCTTTATTGAGACCCCATGAACATTCCTAAAAGGTTTGAATGCTCACCTCATGTGGAAAGTGGAGGTGACCATCCATTTAGGGTATATCATAAAATATTACCTTTAATCTTGACTACCTCTTGATATCTCAAACACACCTATAGTCATCCCATACACATGTTATAATAGTATAAAAATCTAACTTCAAAGTGGAAATGACAATGCCTTCTCTTTTGGACCTTTAGGCCTACTCATGCCTAGTAGGTTTACCTACAAGTCCAAGGCTTTGGGATATTCCATTGAAATTATATTCTTTTTAATTTTTTTAACATATTCTCATAGATGTCCCTCAACTTTTCAAATCCTCTTACATCTTTCAAATAACTCCCAACTACCCTAGCCATCCCAATCTTCCAAACCTACAAGTTTCAATCACAAAAGGAGTGCCCTTTATCTGAGATAAAATAGAGGGCACTCCCATATCTCTTTACAAAAAAATAAAACTTTCATGTGCCTTGTCAATTCATCTATAGTTATTTTACTAATTTTTATCTTTTGGTATATTCATTTTACCTTTCATCTCTTCAAAATTCCAAGACTAAAAGTGAGAATTGGATTGTGTGCATGGTTTGTTGAAGTAAACTATGTATTACTTGGTTTTTAACTATCCATTGATTTTTAGAGTAATATGAGGATATAATAAGGATATTTAAACCATAAAAATTATGTTTAAAATGTTATTATACCTTCATAATCTATTCTTTCACTTTACAACCTTTTCCTACACTAAACTTCTCAAGACTGGGTTCAAACATGACTGTGACTATGCTTTACAAAATAGGAATACCTTTAGGTTGTTTTTTTTGTGTTTTAGATAGATTAAATCCTTTAAAAACCTCCATTGTATCTCATTTAACCATTTATAACTTATTTTCATTCATTTTTATGCCATGTAAGCATAAAACAATTCACTCTTTAGTTTACTATCTACCTGAATCAATATAGTCAACTATAGGTCAAAACTCCTATAAGTATCTTTAGATAATTTGACCTTATTTCATGGTTGAAAAATTACTTGAAGTTATCCATGGTCCTATAAATTATTTGGACTCACCCTAGATGGTTCAAACACCATCAAATGTATACTCACAAGCCATTGTTAACCTACCCTGTTACAGGTGCTTATTTCCATACTGTACTGACTAGAAATGTGCATGGGAGGAAAAAAAATAGTCTCTCCATATGATTTGAGTTTATTTTTATTCATTACTTCTACTTGAAACACTTGAAACCATTATCAAATATTTTCATGATCTATAATAGTCAACCTATAGTACAAGGTTTCTTTTGGATCCAAATCTTATAGATATCAATGCCTGAGTTTAGTGGTTTTGTAGGTAGCTTTAGGCTTCTAAAAGACTATCTTCCTCCAATCATTCTCTCTTAAATTTTTTTAAAGTATGTCTCCATGATAGAGGCTTCAAGGTGAGTGCATATACATATCTTGGAAACTAATACAATTATGTTTTATGACTTTGACAAAATGACTTGGATCTCTATTTTGTACCTTTAGGGAAAAGAGTCCCTCTATCAGTCTTTTGACTCTAGAGGGTGATACACACTTGAATTTTCCAAACTAGTCTCTCATATTGATTTATCCTAATTCTACACCAATTCTATGACTTTGAGAAAGGGTTTCATTACATGATTCAACACTCAAAATGGCTATCTAACTCTTTGTATTGTCACCTATACATGCACATTTTCCTGTCTACAAGTAGTGAATGCAAAGAGAAAAATATGCATAAATCTTGTCTTCTTATGAGTTTTATGATCTTATCAAGGACTTAAAATAGTTTATTTACATTACAAATCACCTTTTTTAGCTTCAAAGCTATCTTTTCAACATACTTGGTCCTATGAGGATGCTTATAGGTGTATGGGAGTTACAAGTAGATAATGAGAAAAATTGGAATCATGTATATTGTGAATGGTCTCATGAATAGGCTTGAGCTTTTCACTAATCCTAAAAATGTATCCTATCTTATGGTGTTGAAACAAGTCTTATAACCTCTATTCCAATGTGATGTTTCACCTCTATGGCACCTATCGATAAATGTCCATGGCAGACTATGTATGTTGTAAATGGCTACAATTCATGAAACATTACTTTTATAATGGAATTACAAGGTGAAGGGGATTAATATAACATTTAAAACATGATCAAGAACCTATTCCAACTCACTAAAACCATGAAAAATAGATATAAAACATAGTGAAAAATTGCCAATAATATAGAATGGGACTAGTCTACAAACTTGAGGTTATTAGACTCTCAAATAAACTCCAAAATTTAAAAAAAAATCATTGGGAATATTACATAAGGAATATAACATCATTTTTAACCAACCTCAGTAATTATTTCATACGTAATTCTCCAAACCAAGGCAAAACCCATAGGCTATACAGATTAGTAGGTAAATTTGAAAGGTCATCTTCTTAGGAATAGTTCATGAAGCTCAAACAATGATTAATCCTCAAAAAAAACATCAAATATAGTTTGAATGAGTGTATAATATTCCCCTAAGATCATTTTTCCTGAAACCCCTTGTGATGACCATACCAAGTACAAACTTACAAGTCACTTTTACTTTCCAAGAAAGGTGAAAAGGGATCAAAATGGTTTTAATAAAAATAAAACCAAACATGGAATTAAACATGGTAAATATGAAGATAAATTTTTTTACCATTTCCCACATGGAACACTTCCCAAGGAAACTATACAAGTGCCAAACTCTTCTTTTCTTAAGAAAACTACATTTTTCTCTGATGAAACTACTACATTCAGTTACCAATAGTGGATTAAAACTTATTAGGACACATGTCAAATTACATCACCCATTTAGACCTTCAAATTTCCCAAGAAATCCATACAAATCATTAAATTCACCTTTTTGACCCCTAAAATGACTCAAAATGACTAAAGGGATTGAAAAAACTAATGACCAAGGGTAGTAAAACATTGGATGACCTTAATTGACCTATAAAACACCTTGTGAAATCCATATTTCACACCCTACATACCTATAAAGTCAATTTTTTACCTATAGGTGCCCCAATTTGACTTAAAAGTCAAATTTGGTCAACAAATTGGTGATTCATAGGGGTAGTATGCATGCTATGCTAACCAGACCAGTAGCCTTATCAATCCATTGGGCTTAGAATTCATATAAATGTTGATATAAGTAAGGAAAAATTTGACCAATGAGTTTCATCAAAACAAGACCACTAATGACTACCTCAACCACACAAAGCAAAAGACACACAAAATAAAGAAAGCAAACTAACAAGACACACACACACATGTGCTTAAGGCACATAGGAAAAATAGAAAACAACATATTATATATAGCTAAAAATAAATCATACCTCCCTCTTGGATCAAAGGGAAAGTTTTAAACCTTCCTTGCTTTATGACATGAGGGATTTAGTAAGGCATTTAGCCTTTTATATTTTAGCATTGATGCCTCCATCTTCTTTATGGTGTTTGCCAACTTCAGTGGCATGATGTTCAAATAAGAACAAGTATATACATACAAGTTGACCAAGTAAATGATCTCCATATGGATCCAAATAACCTCAACCTCCTCATGAGGATCTTCAATTACAACCTCATTCTTAATTCCTATAGGGCTCTCAATAAGATTGGGTCTCTGCTCAGCTAAAAGCTATTCTAGCTCATCAAGGAGCTTTGTAAACTCTATAAAATCTTGATCATTATCCACCATGGAATACTCCTCCTTCCCATTGTCATGTACTTCACACTTGACTTGGAAAATCTCTTAAAGATCTTTAAAGAGTTTCATTTATAGGTGCCAATCATCCTTGTCAATATCTTTTTGTAGACTAGCATCACCAAAAGGCTTCATGGGATCAAGTTCTTGACTAGTAGAAAGATATTCATCTTTATTTTTTATTGAACACTCAATGTCATGTTTAGACTCATCAACAAGCTTGTCATTAATCATGTAATATTTTTGAGAATAAGAAAATTTAACCAACTCATCAAATTCCTTGCATATGGCATTAAAACTCTACCATAAATCTTCTTCTTCATGATCATCTTCAAGAGTTATTTCCTCCATCTTAGTCTTATGAAACTCTCCTAATACTACCACTTCTTGATGGATGACTTGAAATTGTTATCCATCCTCAATAGCACATTCTACTTCATGTTTATGATGGTCATCCACAACTTCATGATTAGACCATGGAATCTTCTTTAAACACCTCTCTTTTCAAGTCTTGGCCACATTCTTCATGGAAAATAATTCCCTCAAATATAGAGGCATGAGATTCTTCCTTATGGACACACATTTTTTCAAATATGGAGGAAAATATTTGTGGATTGTCCTTTTATTTACCAAGAGGGGTCCCTATGGTAATATCTTCCTCATAGTCACTCATGAGGTCTTCCTTATTAGTAATGAATTGAGCTTGTTTTTCTTCACTTACTTCTTTCAAGATAGTCTCTCTCTCAAGAAGGGGTAAGGATAACATTTTATGGATATGCTCATATAATTGAGGTGAAAGAGCTAGAATATGAGATGTAGTAGAAGGTGAAGGAATTGAAGATGGAGTGTGAGATGGAAGAGAAGGCTTATGAGTGGGTTTGGAAAAATAAAATCACTAGTAATCTCATATAGAAGAAAATGTTTGGGCTGATTAGAGGGAGCAGTATCTACATGAGTAGGAGCTTCACTTTGAAAATGATATCCTTGTATATAATCCATGTAAACATTTGGTTTTATATGACAAGACTCGTAGGATAAATCTTGAGGTTGATAAGATTCATAATATGAAGAATAGGGTTCATATTGGGACTGATAGGGAAGTGTTTCTTGATAATTTTCTTGATAGCCAATTGCATAGGCTTATCTAACAACATGGTATCCATATAAGGAGGGAAATAAGGGGATATAGGTTTATCATGGCTCATAGGATTGATATCCATTTTGATGGGATTGATAAACTTATTTAATGGGATGACAAGGATCATATTGGAGAAGATGAAGGTCATATTGAGGTTGGTAAGGATCATGACAAGGTTGAACAAGGACTTGTTCATATTGATAGGAAATAACACAAGCTTGAAATATTTCACCAACTTGTAGAGGACACAACTCAATATCAAGGTCAGCCATGAAACTTTATTAAAATAAATAACACAAATAAATACATTGATAACAATCTTGAATGGATAACCTAGGTTGCTTGACTAGCTGGTGCATCTTTGAAGTTTCCATTAATGATTTGATTTCTACCTCCAAAGGCCAATTATTGGGATACCACTAAAAATATCTCAAATTCTTAGAACAAGGGTCCCACCAGGTGTGCTAAAAAATATTTTCACTTAGATTTTCACCCTTTGATGAGATGGAAAAGATCTCCTCATCCAATTTGCATAATAGAAACACCTCTAGGCTTGTGGGTAGCCTAAGGCTGAGGTGAATCCCTAAATAGGGCTAGCTCCCTTGATGTGACACTTTGAATCACAAATACACTTAAATTTTGGGGGTGAAAAATGAGAGAGATAACTAGAAACAAACTATTCTAATGGAGGTGATACACTAAATATATTGATGACTTCCAACCATATGCATGTTACACTTGAAATCAAGGGTTAAACTGAACATACACTTCTCCAATATTCATCTTCTTACATAAATGTTACATTTTGAGGTTATGGATGAATGTGAAAAGATAAGAGGAATATAAAATAGTCCTATGATGTCAATAATGAATAAAATAACTCACTCAATCCTTGACATTTCATAGAACACTTCACATGCCCTACAAGAAGAGTCTTTCCAACTACAAATAGATGATAAAATGAAATAACATGCTAAGGAATCCATAATATTAACTTATGTAAAATCAAAAATTCAAAATTAAAACACTAAGGATAGTCATGGATTAGCTAAAAATCCTTATTCTTATTGATCAAAAGGTATACAAATGATTAGGGCTTTGTCATACTTAGGTGGAACATCCATTACAATGCCAAAAAGGCTAGTTCTTATAAAACTTGAGAGAGAAAGAAGAAGAGAGAAGTAAAATGTTAATAAAGGCACTTTTAAATCTAATAAAATAATTTAATTTCACATTTAAATTGTTTATGGGATGAAACATGCAAGGCCAAGAAGTACAAATGTCAATTCAAGTCATAAACTTTGTGAAAAGTGGCATAAATCTCCTCATTTTGGATCATAAAAACTACATGTATGATTATACATATTTTAATGACTTATAAATTATTAATAATAGGTAAAATTATTTTAAATAAGGTTAAGGGTCTCAATCATGCCTCTCCATTCATTGGTCACATGCCTGGTCCTCTGAAAACATTTGGAAATGAGCCATCATCATCATCTACTATCAAGAAAATTCCTCTTCCATGCACCCTGCAAACTTTTCCTCAAAATTAGAATAATTTAATCATTAAAATACATGGGATAAATTTTATTAAAAGTTTTAATACCATACATGGCCTTATAATCATCATCAACACCTTAAAATCACTTTCCCTGAGAGTTTTCACACTTCTCACTAGCCTATCCAATATGTTAGTTTTGACTGGATGAGATGAAACACCTAGTTTGGAAACTTAAAATATTATTAAAGTCATGAAATTACCATATTTATTTATAAATATTATAAATATTCCCTCTAAAATTAATTTCATCTTCATAATCTTCTTGTATCATGTACAAAACAAAAAAAGGTCAAATATAGCTTGTTTCTCAAACCATCCATACAAGTCGATACAACCAAAAAGGATTGGTAGTATGTTTAGGGAGTAATTTATAATTTAAAATCATCATAATGGTCAAAATTTTCCATTATATTATCTTTGTAAATCCATTTTCTCAAACTAGTCTCTACAAGGGTTTTGGAGGGTTTATGAGTAGTTTGACCTCTAAAGGTTGTTTCATAAAACCTGATGTTGGAGTTGTATAAAAATTACATAAATTGGCTATTTAATACATATTATAACTTCTGAAAACTCATTTTTATCCCATGTATATCCTCTAGGAATATATGAGCTTTTGAATCTGACCTATCGATCTTGTTTTCTTGTTTCTTACAGGTTTGAGTTAATTTTCTAGTCAAAAGTGGCTCTTTTATGATCTATCCTTAAAGATAAATTATTGAATAAATATTTTCATACCCCATGAACATTATAAAATATTTTTTAATGATCACCTCATGTGGAAAGTGGGGGTGACCATCCATTTGGGATCTATGCCAAAATCTTGCCTTTGACCCTAACTACAACCTAGAGCTCAAAATGACATTTTATGTTTCTATTTTCATCTTTATAGCTCAAAAACACCTATAGTCATCCCATAAACATATTTAAATAGTGTAAAAATCCAAATTCATGGTGTAAATGATAATTCCTTCTCATTTGGACCTCTAGGCCTGCTCATGCCTTGTAGGTTTACTTGCAAGTCTAAGGGTATGGGCTATTCCATTAAAAATATATTATTTTTAATTATTTTAAAATATTATCATAGGTATAAATCAACTTTAAAAATCCTATTTTAGCTTCAAAATAGCTCCCAACTCCCCTGGCCATCCCAATCTTCAAAAATTGTAGGTTGCAAGCACAAAGGGAGTGCCCTCTCTCTGAGACAAAATAGAGGGCACTCCCCTATCTCTTCAAACAAAAATGAAAATTTCATGGAAATAATAAAGTACTATATTGGTTTTTTTACCAATTTTTTATTTTTTTCTATTCATTTTACATTTCATCTCTTCAAAATTCAAAGACTGAAAGTGAGAGTTGGACTGTGTGTTGGGTTTGTTGAAGTAGACTATATATTACTTGGGTTTTAACTCTCCTTTGATTTTAAAATTACTATGAAGGTATAATATTATTATTTACACAATAAAAATTATTTTTAAAATTTTATTATACCCTCATAATCTATTCTTTCACTTTATAACCTTTCCCTACACTAAACTTATCAAGACTAAGTTCAAACATGACTGTGACTATGCTTTACAAAATAGGGGTACCTGTAGGTTGTATTTGTGTGTTTTAACTTGAGAAAATACATTAAAAACCTAAATTTTGTCTCATTTAACAATTTATCACTTATTTTCATTCATGTTCATACCATGTAAGCATAAAAAAATCACTCTCTAGCTCACTATTTGCCTAAGTCAATACAATCAACTATAGGTCAAACTTCCTATAGGTGTCTTGGATAATTTAACCTTATTTCATGGTTTAAACCTCAATTAAAGTTACCCATGGTCATATAATTTATTTTTAATCACCATTTATGGTTAAAAAAATATCAAACACATAATCATAGCCCACTATAAACCTACCCTATTGTAAGTGCTTATTTCCATAGTGTACAGACTAAGAATGTGCATGGGAAGAAAAATAATGGTCTCTCCCTTTGCATTGATGATATATTGAGTCATGAGTGCCAATTTAAACCAATATAAAATATTTTCATGATCTATAATGGTAAATAGCTAGTACAAGGTTACTTTTGGATCAAAAACTTGTAGATATCAATGCCTAAGTTTAGTGGTTTTATAGGTAAATTTAGGCTTCTTAAAGACTATCTTCCTCTTATCATTCTATCTTAAAACATTGCAAAGTCTCACTCCATGATAGAGGATTCAAGGTTATTTCATCTATATATATTATAAACCAATACAAGTGTATTCATTACTTTGGCAAAATGACTTGGATCTCTATTTTGAACCTTTAAGGAAAAGAGTCCCTCTATCAGTCTTTTGACTCTAGAGGGTGATACACACTTGAAATTGCTAAACTAGTCTATCATATGGATCTACCCTAATTCTATGCCAATGTTAAGACTTTTAGAAAGGGTTTCATTATGTTATTAAACACTCAAAATGACTATCTAACTCTCTATATTGTCACTTGTAGATGCAAGTTTTCCTATCTATAGGTAGTGAATGCAAAGACAATAATATGCATAACTCTTATATTATTATTATTATTAGTTTTAGTCTCTTCTCAAGGATTAAAAATAGTTTATTAACATTAAAAAGGACCTTGTTCAGATTCAAAACTTTATTTTCAACATACTTGGTCATATAAGGATGAATGTAGGTGTATAAGAGTTATAGGTAGATAGTGAGCAGAATTGGAATCATGTATATAGTAAATGGTCCCATGAATAGGATTGATATTTTAAACAATAATAAAAATGGATGCAATCACTATCAAGATGTATAAATAAGTCTTATAACTTATGTTTCAATGTGATATTTCCCCTCCATGGCACCTATAGATAAATATGTCCATGACAAAATGTGTATGTTGTATATGGATGCAAATTAATGAAAAATTTCTTATATAATGGAGTTTGAAGGTGAATGGGAGAAACATAACATTGAAAACATTATCAAGTACCTATTCCATCTCATTGAAACCATGAAAAAGCATGAATATATAAAACATAATGAAAAACTACCAACAACACAGAATGGGACTAGTCTACAAACTCGAGGTGATTAAACTCTCAAATCAACTCCAAACTTGAAAAAAATCATGGGAAATATTAGATAAGGAAGATAAAGTTATCCAAAACTAGCCTCAGTAATTAGTTCATACATAATTCTCCAAACCAAGGCAAAACCCATAGGCTACATAGATTATTTAACAGATTTGAAAGGTCAATTTCTTAGGAATGATTCATGAAGCTTAGACTACCATTAATCCTCAACCAAACATCAAATGGAATTTAAATAAGTTTATAATATACCCCTAAGAGCATTTTTCTTGAAATCCCTTGTGTTAACTATACCAAGTACAAACCTACAAGTCACTTTTGCTTTCCGAAAAAGGTGAAAAGGGAGGAAAATGGTTTTAGCTTAGAAATAACACTTATAAAGAAAACAAAACATGGAATTGAATATGGGGAAACTGAAGAGAGACTGCTTAACCATTTCCCATGTGGCACAGTTCCCAAAGAGGTCGTACAAGTGCCAAACTCTTCTTTTCCTTAAGAAAACTACCTTTTTCTTTGATGAAACTACCTCTTTTAGTTAACAATAATGGATTAAGACTTATTAGGACACATGTCATGTGAAATTACCCATTTAGGCCTTAAATTTTTCTAATAAATTTGTACAACTCATTAAATACACTCTTTTGACCCCTAAAATGACTCAAAATGACTAAAGGGACTAAAAAAACTAATGACCAAGGATAGTACAACATTGTATGACCTTAATTGACCTCTAAAACACCATGTGACATCCATATTACACCCCCTATAAACCTAAAAAGTCAATTTTATACCTATAGGTGCCCTAATTTGACATAAAAGTCAAATTTGGTCAACAAATCCTAAGGGGAGTGATCAGTGAACAAAATAATATTTCTAAATAGAAAATATGAGGAATTTAGGGAGTGAAAAAGGGAATTTATAAATCATGATTTAGGTTTCTAATGAGAAGACCTTAGGAAATAGGAGGCATACTAAGGAAATGAGAAGACACTAAGTGACTAGTGATCATAAATATACAAAGGAAACCTATTTGCTATGGACATAAAGGTTTGTAGGTAAATAAACATGCTAATAAGATCAATTAATGAAGGTAAATTTTTACCAAAATATTAAAATGGACCTACCTTCCCATGGTCTGTTCCCCATTCCTTAGAACCCCTTACAATGTCATCAGTCTATTAAGAAGATTAGGTACTTGTATTTGAAAGTAGGTAACACTACAAGATTTTTTTATTCTCCTTCTCTAATCTATTGCCCTACCACACCCCAATAGATCTCAACTCTACCATAACATCAATTGGAGATTTTGAGCTTCAACTAGAAAATGTATATGTGATTTGAATCACATCTTTTAGTGTGATTTGACTTTTAAGAGTTTTGAATGTTTTTATTTTTTGTATCATTGCCTTCTATTTAATGATTTATCTTTTGCATAGTTTTATGTATTTTATGATTCCTCCTCCATACAAAATTAGAATGATCAATCATTAGAGATAGAGTGATATACATGAATGATTTGTATGCTTAGGATAAAGGAAGCTAAGTAACCAAAGACAAGACTGACTAGGACAATTAGGCTTAATAATGAACTAGCATGTTATCTCAAGTCTCATCCATGTATATTCTTAGTTTGTGAGAAAGGAATAATGGAAAAAGTGGAGATCCAAAGTGGACTAGTGAAAGGACATTATAATGAGATGAATTGTTTTCTAAGTGATCACATGGTAATTGGAAATAACTAAAGTAAACCAGGTTTATATAACCAAGTCACAATGACAATTAGCCATGAAGAATAGAGATAATAAATCAAACAATCATAAATACATAATAAGGGAATAAGAAATAAAATGCAAGAATAAAATAAAAATCAATGCTAAATAAAGGCATCCATAAGTAAACATAAATGATAATATAAGTAACATAGGAAATAAAAGTAGTCACCATGTAAGATAAATAATAATTTGACACAATGTCAAATGATATCATATATAAATAAAGATAATATTGGAGCACACATCCAATCCAAATGTAAATGTAAAATCACCATGCATGTGCTCATAAATATTGATAGATCTCTCCACACACATTATCTAGAACAATAGATATATCTCTACAAAGATGGATACAAAATACTACTAATGTCTCATCTATATTCAATGAAAACTTTGAAAATACTTCTTGTCTAATCTCTTCAATAGAAAAATTAGGAATGTTTGATGTATCTTGATAAGGAGGGAAATCAAGTGAGGGATGCTTAGGAGAAATCATGGGATCAGTCTCTATAGGAGATGTAGGAATCACCTATGGAGAAGGATCCATGGGTAAGGGAATCATAGGTGTAGAAGGATCCATAGGTGAGGGAAGGTCCACGAGTGAAGGAGTCATGGGTGGAGTCATATAAGGTGATGAAGGGACCATAGAAGGGGATGGAACCATAAGAGGTGGAGTCATGGGAGAAGAAGGAGGATCCTTATTGTAGGAATGACCTATGAGAGCAACATTAGAAGGTCTAAGAATAGAAATAAAGTGATCTTTAAGGTGTTTTTGAAGGATGTGGTAAAGATCAATGTGATGGGTACCACATTGGTGCCATAGACAATACACCTCTCCATACATAGACATATATTTATGAAGTGCCTTTGGGGGAGGCATGGCTTTGTTTGAGGATTGAGGGGAAGAAGGATGTAAAGTATTAATCTATTATCATAGCTTGTGAAAATGGGTGGATGAATGATTATATGTGCCATGGAATCAATAGATATACTTTTGAGTGGTCTTAGCAGAAGCACTCACATGAAGAGGTTTAATAGGAGTGGAATAAATTGAGGAAGGCTCATCAGCCCATTTGGTGGGTAACAAAGCCATCTAAGGTAGAGGAATCAAACCATCACTAAGGGAAGGTGGTGGTGGGGAAGGAACAAAACTAAACTCAATGAAAGGAGTAATGGGATCAAAATTATGGATAGACTTAGCAACAATGAAAGCAAGAACAAGATTAACTATATTAAGAGTAAGAATGGGCTCATAATATAATATGTGTAAGAATGGACTCTGATGTAGGTTACACTAAGGGAGGGGTGGGATCCAAAGAAAGCCAAAGAAGGGTAGCACATATCTTAAGGATAAGTAGACTATAGGGATTAGGGTACCTAGAAAAGTGGTAAATCCCAATCATAACATGATCCATGAGTATACTCCTATGTTATTCCTTAGAAACTGGAGGTATCAGTGCCATCTCTACCCTTGGTGAGTCTAGAGATAGATATAAATGAGATTATTCTCAAATAACCTTGATAAATGTCTTCAAATCTTACTAACAAAGTTGACTAGGTCAATTTAACTTTGTAAAAGCGTATTTTTTGAGTGCCTAAAATGTATAGGGTCAAATGGGTTGACCTAGTAGTTTGGACTATATGTCTAAAATTTTGAAAACTATACTAGGTAAATTGGGTTGATCTAGTAGTTTATACCTAAAAAATAACATACAAAAAAATAATAGAGTCATTTAGATATGACTGTCTGTTAAACATGTACACAAAAGTTGTAACTGTGTCGATGTAGTCAACCTAGTATGGTAAATATATGATAAAAATAATGAAAATAAGTGAAAAAATACTACAAGGGTTAGGTCATATTGGGTTCACCAAAATTTATGAAATAAAAATTTCATCATGTCTATAAATTAATCCTTACTTAAAGAAGATAGATCATACCTACACTTCTAATTTGGAATACATTTGTTAAGCAAGATAACAACAAATATAGGGGTCTATTAAACTAGATTAGGGGAACATTTATCATAATAAACCATGCTAAGGAGGGTTACAAAGTATCTAGTCTAACACAATCATGAAATAAAACTAAGGGTCTCTTAGGTTTTGATATTTCACCTAATATAATAACAAGGAAAGTAAATATAATCTAGTGCTCACCAAAGCTTGTGGCACAAAGTGGGGGTTATAGATAATAAAACTAAACATGAATGTAAGGCATATAGTCACAAAATGTATATATAATCCTAATTCATTAAATATAAGCACAAATGCATTATCTATATACTCTTACAAAGGAAAAATAAAGTTAGGAATACTTGCCTTTGAAGACGAACCCAATAAGCCTCAATCTCTCCCTTGGCCAAGGTGCTTCACAACAAGTTTCGGTATATAAGGATGACAAATAAAAATAATATCTAGGTTACTCAACCTATTTATGCATCCAAAATACTTCTCTATAAGATAATATCCATATCTCTAAAGAAAGCATGTAACCCCAAGCTTTACTTCTCAAGTAGAATGGTCAATAAGCATATATTCATTCATTCTTACTTCTTTTTCTTCTCATTGATAATCGATGGAAATAAACTTGTATATATATGGGGATATTTCCATAAATCCTTCCAAAAATTTTGGGTGACAGGGTTGACCCAATACAACTGATTGAAAAAAAGGGATTTAAGTGAGGAATAAAAGGATAAAATGTAGCAAATGCTTGGAATGGGTACAACAGAGAAGAATAAGCTTAGGGTTAATGGTTTTAGGTGAAAACTATGTAGATAATAATTGTAAAAAGGGAAAAAAATCCTATGAATCACTAATGATCTACCCACCCCTTTCTTGGTTCACCCCTTAAAGCATGTACTCAGAGAGATCGAGACTTGATGGGTTCCTTTAAGATATAAATTGTCAGTAATGAATAAAAGTTTGAAAATATTATGTGTATATACATGATACTTTCCATGCACTCTCTATCTCACTATCAAACTTAATCAAACTCTCTCATTCTAAATCACTATTTTACATCCTTCATAAGCCTTGATAATAGATCATGCTGACTCATTAGGCAAGGTAGGGTCTAAAAATGTTTTAGGTGTAAACTAGGTCTATAGGTCCTACCCTTGTAGGCTCACCCTGAGACTGCACATGGGTTCTCCAATTCCTCAAATATATTTTCAATCAAAATAATACATAATATCATACCTATGTGTATCCATCTCACCATGCCACCATGCTCAAAAATTCTCACTAGGTCTTTACATGCCATGACTAGTGCCATGACTAGGCTTCTCAAGCACTAGAAACTTTACAACTACCCTTGAAACACTCCTTGATGATTTTATACCTTTATCTTAAGCCTTAAATTCTCTTAACACACATTATCATGATATAAATATGCTTATGATGACTATCCTTCTCAAGACAACTTGTACTCAAGGACTAGTACTCAATCATGATTACCTCAATGATGTTATCAAACAAGAAAATTCATAAAAAAAACATTCTCACACCACTACAACAACCTTGAAAACAACAAACAAAATAATAATTTGATTTCTTTAAAATTTTCTCTCAATAGAAAAGACATTAGGTTTCCTTTAAATTATCTCATCACATGGCTTCCTTGCACACAAGCTCATATCTCACAGACCACTCACCATGTATCTTTAATAGATGTACCTTGATATCAATGATATCAACCTTGACATAAAATTACATCAAAATTTACATCAATTAAAAAACTTCTCAACAGACTACCCCTTTGTTATTGATGGCAAAACATTCTTAAATTAAATGACTCTCATCTCTCCCAATCTAGTCAATCTTCCTTATTGAAATTTCTTCCCCTTTGAAATTAATAACAAAGGGTCATACCTACTACAACTTATAGAACCACACCTTCTTAAATCATAGGTTATGAATCATTATAGGAACATGATCCACCTAACTCCATGCATACCTATTTAAAATGAACTTAGAGCATAGATCAAGCTTAGTCAATAACTTGAATAGTTCCCCCTCAAACCAAGAATCAACCATGATTTTGATAATTAAAGAGTGTCTCCATGAATCCTAATCAAGTCACCCAATTTAATAGGGCACTAAAACAACACAAGATCAGGATATTCCTAGATCTTCATGTTCTGACAATATTGAATAGCCTTTAGTATCCTTTTATGTTTTATTGACATTATAGGCTTGACCTTTTTATCAACCATTTGATCATAAATATAAGTTGATAAACAAACATTATTGACTTGATTTATCATCTAAAGTATGTTATACCATATAAAATAGTTGATTTGATCTTGTAGACTGATCATGACTAACCTTTATTGTCTTTGGTTTTGACACATTCATTTTCCTTTTCCCTTGCACTCTAGGGGATTCAAACCTCTTATTTTGACTTGATGACCTTCTAATTCTATTAGGGTAGAATCTTGCGATGTGTCCCACACCATGAAAACTATAGAAACCAACCTTATGCATACCTCCTAATTAATGTTTCCTTTCATAATTTCATGATTATTCATTTTTGGAATGTCTTTTACACTCTCTTGATCTATGACCAAGCTGATTTCATGCATAAAAATAACCATTAAATTAATTATAATACCTCTTAACATTATATTATTTTATTTATCTTTTCATCTTGGCCTTATTGTCCTCATTAGCCTTCTCCTTGTCTTGAGTTACCTCCTTTTGGTCTTCTTTGAAACCAATACCTATGTTATCACTTATAGACTTTTGACTACTCAAGATGTCATCTAGAGCCTTAGTACTATTTTCAAATTGGTCATAGGTCTTCACCTTATTTATTTCTTGATCCAACTTAGCTTTCAAGTATTTCATTTTAGAATCATAGCTGATGTATTCTTCTTATTTAGCCTTTAGGCTTGTAGTGACTATCTCCATCTATGCTTCAATATAATTGATGATCTCATCATACTCCTTGGATGTGTTACTCAATTTCTCCTCAAAAAATCTAGTATACTCTTCATAGTCCCTAACTAATGATATTATTTTTTGATTCCTCTTTCTTTGGAACTTCAAATCCTCTAGAGCACTCACTAAATTTTCCTCAAGGTCCACTTTAACTTCTTTTTCATCTATTTCTTCATCAACCATAAAGCCTTTGCCATTTGAGAAACCCTCATTGTCTATTTCTATGACCATGAATAAGGTTTCATTATCATCATCTTCATGTTAATTATTTTCATAATCACTATCAAATGTGCTTGTGTCACTTACATCAGATGAGTTATCTTCTTTGGTATATAAACTTTTATTATTTTTGAATGACCCTTTCCTACCATCATACTTCCTAAAATCTCTTTGTTTCTTTTCAAGATTATACACCTTTCTATCATCTCCATGATATTCATCATGTTATTCATCATGATTAGTGTTATCCTTGTTAGGAAACTTAAATGTAAAGTGACCAATCTTAACATAGTTTAAACATTTGAAAGGGAACTTACCCTTATACTTACCAGATCCAAACTTCAACTTCCTAGCAAACATAACTATTATTTAATCATCATCAGTATTTGAACATACCTCATCATTAACCTTCTTGAATTTTGACTTCTCCTCACTTTTGAATGTTGCTTCCTTTTTAGTAGGTCTTCCTTCATTTGTTCTCATCTCATAGGTTGTCAATATTTCATGAAGCCCATCCATTTCCAACTTGTCCAGGTCTTGTATCTATTCTACTCTAGACACCTTAGAAACAAACTTAGAAGTTATTTGTCTCAATAAATTTTGAAAAAATATAGATTATTTAACTTCTTCTCATAATACTCTAATGACATCGATAACTTCATCAACCTTAAATAGGTAAGATGTAATTATTTGATCTTCATTCATATTCATATTTTTAAACTATCTCTTGTGGGTCTATAACTTAACCATATTCACCTTGGTATATCCTTCATATATAGTATTCAAATTATCCCATATATCTTTATTTAATATATAGTGCATCACCTTCACAAGCTCTTCCTATGATAGTAGACAAATAAAGGTATTCATTTCCTTTGATTTATTTTCACTAGCCTTCTTACCTATTGCATCATTTGGTGGAATAAGTGGAGAAATATATCCATCTAAAACTAAATAAAAAATATCATGACCATGAGACATCAAATATATATATCCATCCTGATGTTCCAAAAGGCATGATTATATCCCTCAAATAATGGAATAAAAAATATTGAGGGGGGGGGGGAATGATTCATAAAAAACTTTCTTATCAATTTCACTTTAGTTATCATGAATCATTCAAATAAGCATATCGATATAACAAGCTTAAACACCTTTCCACATAAGTATGAAACACAAGAACACATCACATATGTGGTAAAACATCAAGGGGAATAAAAACTATAGATATATGAAAATTTAATACATTATTATAATAAAAATACCAAATTTAATACAGTACCAACTCCACATGGATAACCAACCCCAACTTGTTAAGCACCAAACCAACTAGGCTTTAACAAGAACAAACTTGCAAGGAGGCACCAACAATATAGATGAACTAGAACCAAATAAAAAAAATAAAACACTTGATAACCCTTAGAACACCTTTTTTTTCATAGACCATATGATGATCACCTTATTCATCTCTTCACACACTTTTATCCCTCTAAACATGCCTTCTAGGCTTCTCCACTTAACTATCCCTCTTCTTGACTTGATTAGCTCAAATGAACTTGTTTTTTATATACATAACCTCTATTAAAAATTCATCACACATACTCTATAATCCTATAATGGTATACAAGACCTCATTTTCTAACCAATATATTATTTTTATTTTCTTCCTCTCTCAACACACCAATAGGCCTAAAAGTGCCTTGTGTATATACAATCCTCTTTCTCATATAATTCTTAGTTATCCAAAAACCATTACCATATTAGATAGGAAAAGTAAAATATCTTAGGAAATACCATAAAAATTAATAAAACATTCTTTTAGTCCCTTTAGGTATGGCATATCTTACTTATGCCTTATTTCATCTTTAGGTCTCATGGAGACCTAATCACATTAGCTCTACTTTAGGACACGTTAATCTTTGAATTTATTGGAAAACATTTAAACAACTCACAAAATATTAATACATCATATTCCACTAAAA
Organism: Torreya grandis; assembly: GCA_037957365.1. NCBI lineage: Eukaryota > Viridiplantae > Streptophyta > Pinopsida > Cupressales > Taxaceae > Torreya > Torreya grandis. The sequence continues at coordinate 1,571,357 of JARHVA010002324.1, forward strand.
TATATACCTTATAATCTCATCTAGGCTACATAACACTTTTTAGAGCCAACCACCACTTGAAGCATGTCATTAGTACTATTCACAATTAGGCCTATGCATACCTAGAGTGTCTATCTTAAATTACTTAAAATAAAATAAAAATTACATAAAAAATATGGAAAAAAATATAATATTTATAAACCTCATGACCTTAGGGTAGTACCAAAATTATTATATCCTTCAACTCAGGGTATACAGGCTCAAACTCTTCTCTGTAAAATGCTCACTTTGAATTGCCAACTAGGCTCAAAACATAGTCATGAAAACTTGAACCTCTAACACCTAAAGGAATAAAATAAGGGAATTAAAATTAATTAAAATTATTATAAAACATCCTTAAAAAAACTCCAATAAAAATATGCTAACCTTGAATGTAAATTATTGGTCTTGCAAACTAATTTGTTTACCTTCTCTCTTACATACCTCACTCAGCCTGTCAAGCCATTTTGATTTCAACATTTCACTAATTTTAATAAGTTAAAAACATTATTAAAAGAATTTATTGGAAATAAAATTCAAAAATATAAAAACCATGAAAATTATATATTTAAACTTAGTTCATAGAGTCTCAAACTCATCATTATGACTAGCTTACCTAGAACTGCTAGTTTACCTAAAAGCATAGTTGTGATGATAATGATCTTCAAAACCTATATGAAAACGTATAAAGACTTATTATTCATGTATATTATCATATTATATCATTATACCATTATTATATATAAATATAACTTGGTGAAATGTCAATATTGGTCTTGAAGACCAATCTCATGACCTTACTATACACAAACCTAAATGTGCTAGATAAGTCAACTTGTGATCAACTTTTTGATATATAAAATGATCTCCAAAACTTATATATAAAATTAAATTTTATTAAAATTTGTTAAAAATTTATCCATTCACTTTTATTCATCCCTATTCCATGATAAAACATCCTTAATCATCTTCTCACTTCTACCTAGGTTTGTCACTGTCCGCACCTTTAAACCTATTAGTGATAGCTTGTCTTGGATGACTATTTTATCACACTTAAGGGATATAAATTGTAAATAAACCACCATGGAAATAAAAAACAAGTCTAAAACTTATCCATAAAATTATTTTCATACTTTGACTTGGTCAACTCTAACTACCAGAACAAATCTTTGATAAACAAGGCCTTTCTTATAGGGTCCACTCACCCACCTAAAGACTCAATCACACTTGAATATGCTTTGGAAAGTTTAATTAGAATAAAATTAATAAAATATCCATACCAATACAATATAATAACTTTATAACAACTTCTTTCATATTATGTCACTATTAGTTCTTTGAGGTTTTAAACCATCTTCCATTATTAGCAATTGTTCATAAAGCTTAGCCCCTTATTCTAAAAATTAATGCATATAATTTTGAGCTTGGAACATTACACATATACCATTAATATCTTAGGTTCTAATTTAGAGGTTACATGTGCCAATGAACACCTAAAAGTCCTTATCAAGTTTACATGCCTTCATTATGTGCACTTAAGAGACCTTAAAACTATTTTTCATCCCTCTTATTGAAATGCATGACTTTAAACTTTGTGAAATTTATTAAAAAAACATATAATACCTATTAAAACACTCATATATACATATTTTCCTTGAAAATATAACCTCATACCCTATTAGACCATTCTGCTCTCTCTCTCTCTCTCTCTCTCTCTCTCTCTCTCTCTCTCTCTCTCTCCTCTCTCTCTCTCTCTCTCTCTCCTCTCTCTCTCTCTCTCCTCTCTCTCTCTCTCTCTCTCTCTCTCTCTCTCTCTCCTTGGTTAGACCTTGACTTAGAAACCACATTAGGCCTAAAAATTGACCTTCATGCTTCTTTCCATGAACTATCCACCTCATTATAAAACCCAAGAAATCTCTCTCATTATCATACGTTTCTTTACATCCTTCATATACCTTGATAATAGATCATTATGCCTCATTAGGCTAGGTAAGGTCTAGAAATGGTCTAGGTACAGACTAGGTTTGTAGGTCCTACCCCTGTAGGCTCACCTTGAGACTAAAATGAGTGATATAATGAATCACATATATGTTAAAAAAACCTCATAAAAACTCTTATTCCTTTATGTATCCATATTACAAATGAGTGATATAATGAATCACATATATGTTAAAAAAACCTCATAAAAACTCTTATTCCTTTGTGTATCCATATTACCAATCCATCATTCTCAAACATTTTCACTAGGTCTTTACATGCCATGACTAGTGCCATGACTAGGCTTCTCAAGAACTTGAAACTTGACAATTGAACTTAAAACACTCCTTGATGATTTTATACCTTACTCACATGACTTGCATACTCCTAATTCACATACTCATGATATGACTATGCTTGTTATGACTAGGCTTCTTAAGACACCTTGTACTCAAGTACTAGAACTCAAACATGCTTACTTCAATGATGCTATCAAACAAAAACATTTGTTAGATATAATTATCACACCACTAAAACAAAATTTAAAATAACCAATATAAGAATCATTAGGCTACCTTAAAATTTTATCTCAACATAAGAGACACTAGGTTGACTTCAAATTCTCTCATGTCACATGTCTTCCTTGCACACATGCTCACATTTCACAGACCACGCACTTTAAATATTTATCAGATTCACCTTGATATAAATGACATAAACCTTGACATCAAATGACATCAACCTTGACATAAATGACTATACTTCTCAATAGTTACCAAATATTGATCTAAAGGGTCATGCCTTTATTCAATATATGAAATATTATTATTGACCAAATTTTTAACCCAAGTTAGAATTGGTCACCCCCTCTAGGTTGAAACCTTAAAGGATTTTCAAATGTTTGTCTTGGTCTTGTCATTGTCTCAATATGTATTAAGTAGTTCCATATGGTCATATGTGTCCTTGTCTATTCTTGTCTATATGTTAGTCTAATGTTCATTTGTCTAGTCCTATGGTCATGTACAAGATCTTATAATGATAAAATAAATTAAAAGGTTTAATATAGTTAAAATTAGTTATAAAAGGTTATTTAGGTGTTTTAAATGTCTTATTATCAGACACTAACTTTTATTTGAATCTCATATGCAACAAATCACATTTTGGCCACCTCTTAGCCCATGTGGAAGAGTTGGATGCACCATTATATGAAGATAAAATTTAAATAATATGAAAAATGTACCCAGTGTCATAAAAAGGCCAAATAAGGTTCAATAATACTTAGAGTCTAAAAGCATCTATAGTTTAATGCATAATCTTGGTAAAAGGACACTTTACAAGCATTTTTACAACCTTTCAATATCTTTTTTTAGTTTAAAATAGTTTTGAAATATCCATTTTATCATTTTAAATATATGTAACCTATTTCAAGTTGATCTAACACTCCAGACACCTTTTCTCCATTGCTACGTTCACAATCTTAAAAAGGAAAATTTGAACTAAATAGTATGGCTAGGAGAGAGAGAGATTTAAAAGCTATTTTTTTTTAACATTTTTATGGGTCATAGTAAGATTTAAATAATTATAATTGGTTTGAATATTTATGGATTACTATTTATGAAAAATTACTAAGAGTGATAGTAGCTCAATATGGCCCATTCATCTGAGAGGGGTCTATTCTTGCATCTATTTTTCTAGCTCAAAAATTGATGGGGAGGAATGGTTTTAAGGGTGATTTTTATAGGTATAATATCTTATTTTCATGGTGGTTTAATCATCCAAATCATCTCCATTAAGTTCCTTCACTTGGAGGAAGAATGTCTTGGTGTACAAGTTGTTATAGTTGATCCTGATGCAAGTTTACATTTTGTCTTCATAGTGGACACTCATAGAGGTTTATAATTATTAATTAATCATGTGATATCTATAAATTTCATGGAACTCATGTGCTACTTATCTTTGATGTATTTATTGTTCAAAATCTCCAAGTGTGCTTGCTCTTGGGAGACATAGTTTATGTTGAACAATCTACTATAAGTTTGATTATCAAAATGGGATAAATTATAAGAGGTATATCATGATTTAAGTTTATAATATGATATTTTATTATTGAAATAATGAGAATATAAATATAATATTCTAAATGCATACCTTTTAATGAGAATTCATAGGCATTTCTTTAAGATGCAAGCTTATACAGATTGTAAGAGTAAATGGGAGGTTATCAGAGTAATAAACAAGAATTTATACATATCTACATGCATTAATGGTATTGAATACCTCACTTATATCATCAATTTGTTTAAAATTTACTATATACTCTAATTATTTTCTCATAAAACTTATGCATATAAGAGGACTAGACCTACAGGTCTATACAAATTGTATGGTTAATTGAAAGTGATATGATTCTTATTGTAGTCATATAAAATTAAAAAATTGGTAACTTGAGCATGGATAATGACACCAAACCCATAGGTCACCCTTTCTTTCTCTCATGACCCTCTTAGGATTGGATTCACTGATTCCTAGTCATTTGTAACCTTATAGACCTAATCCTAACTAAGGTAGGACCCACTTTTCATGACCAATCCATCCTCCTATGTCATGTCTACTCAGGACAATAACACCACACTAAGACTATAACACTAATGCCACTCTTGTCCACTTTTGGTGCTATTGTCTACACTCATTTTTAGCCCCAACGGTCCATTCATTTTGGTTTTACATCCTTATCCTTGTCAGTGTAGCATGAGAAAATTTGATCCATGACTCATAGATCCCTATATAACACCATTCAAAGATTAGTTGAAAAGGGTTGTTAAATATCACAATGCAAGCAAGACTACTCAAACACATTTCCCTATTCTTTACATACAACCATCCAATACTATTTATAGATTATTCAAATCCTTACACCACTCCCTAGTCATCTCAAGCACATCTAGTTTAGCATTTCTTTACATTCTCATATCACAATTGCACCAAGCACTTTCAAAGGGCGAACTACATATGGTTTGATCCCTATGCAGAGATTGGTATGTAGGTAGTGTGCCCACAAAAGGGGTGTAGATCCATGTTCAATGAATATTACACACACTAACCCCCCCTCCTATTCAAAATTTGTCAAAGTACAGTACAAGATAGGGTTTGAAGAGAAAATCTACTCTATAGGGAGATCTACAAACTTTGGCTTCTAAAACTTTAGAGATAGGGTCACATAGACCTACTGAACAAAATGCAAAAAGCTTAAATCCTCAAGATAATAGTGTCAGGCAAGGACTACAACACTGATGCCACTCCTATCTATTTTTGGTGGTCTTATCCAATTAGGAAACAGAATTTATAATCTTGTTTTTAAGTTTCCTAGGCCTGCATAATGAATATCAAATCTTGTCTCAGTCATATCAGCATAATTTAAGCTAAGTCTTATTTTATCCCTCTTATTACTATTTTTAGAAAATCTCTAATTACCAATAAATTTCACAAATTAGTAGCTTATTTACCACATATTATGTAATAATTTGTCAATCCAAACCCTTTAATTAAATTAAGAATAAAACCGTAATATTCCCAAGATTGTTAAATCATTTGGTGAACCTGACTTACTTTATTTGTGCATAAAAACCCTAGAAACCCTAGGGTAAATTTACTAATAATTTTTCATCTATTTTTTTATTTTTTAATTTCAAAATAAAATAAAAAACTAGAATTAAATTTTAAAATTTCATAGTAATTTTAAAATATTTTTATTTCAGACCCTAGTTTCCCACACTAGGTCCCAATAATTTTCCAATCATTTTTAAAAAATTTACTAGCATATTTAAACCAAAAAATCCATTCAAAATTTAAATTTTCATAGTGAATTTTCAAATTTTTTTATTTTTTTCAAACCCTAGTTGTATATGCTATATCCCATTAAGTCATAAATTTTCTTATAGATTTTTGATTTGTACTTCCATATCTAACTCTAAAATTTGCTTTCAATTTTGAAATTTCATAGTAAATCTCAAAATAATTATTTTTCAAAACCCTAATTGCATCTTCTAGGTCATATTGCTTTTTGAGATATCACCTTACATTTTAAAAACTATATTTAAAAAAAATGGATCTTATTTATTTATAAATTTCTCTTACATTTCTTGCAAATAATAAGGAGATGATCCTTGGTCCCATCATGTACATGAACGATGGCATTTACCATATTTGAATGAAAAGTTCCATTATTTCCATTTCATGCTTAATTTTCATAATAAGGAATGATATTACGTAATTTATTTCTAAACATGCATAATATTTCAATATTTATTTTGCATACTCTCTCTTTCATATGGAATAATTTCCAACACTATTTTGCTAAACATGTTAGAAATATTATGTTACAAGTCAAAAATCTTTATGAATTTATGCACAATTTCATGCTCTCTTCCCTTCTCTCTCTATCTCTCATATGGAATGCTCTCTATAATCATATTGCTATATAACTCATAACTCCACTTACATGCATTTTAGCCCATATACCTGGTTTCTACCTAGATATATATGCCTTCTTGGCTACTCTTATTTCAATTTCATATATCATGTAGAGGAAAGAAATCCCTTCTACTCCTCTCCCTCAAGAGGGTGATAGCTATCTTCCCTCTAACCAAGACAATGATATCACCCCTCTAAAAGGTGAGGTAACCTATATTGTTGTTATTAATGCATAAATTCATCTTATAGCTTCTTAATATCTTCTTCAATATATATGCTTACATGTTCAATTAGAAACAAATAGGATTTGCACTTGTGAGACTCTAAGGGATCAAATCAACACTATGAGCAAGTTAATTTCAGATTTATAAATGTATAATCATCTATTGCATGAAAATATCACAACATTGGAAAATCATATTATAATGCAAAATCCTCAAAGGCACCTTAGTGTCAATCATGTATATGAACCTTCACCTAGTTAATTAGTTGAAAACAATGTTACATATCAAAATAAGAAATCATAACAAAGTAACTCTAAAACTAGTGATTCAAAAAACATTCAAATATAAAATAAGATTTGAAGTGAGGTACTAAGGGAAATGATTAAATCTAAGTTCATGAAACTACCTCCTCTAAATCTAATAAGAAGATCCAAATATTATTATGCATATCATAGAAGGCATGGGTGTCACACAGATTCATGTTTGGAATTGAAACAATATATACAATAAATAATTTCTAATGAGGACCCTATACAAGTTAAATCGGTCAAGCAATCCATAGTGACACAACAACACATTTACAAAGGGTCAAATTTAGAAACAATATGAAATGGGTTACCAAAGCATAAATTAAAAAAACAAAAGGATCAAAAAGAAAAACTAGAGTAAGAAACAATACCACAAGCATAGATAAAGCAAAAAAAATATGCAAATATACCATTCCAACATGAGGCTTAACATTCAAATCAATATGGGTTTGGTCAAAAATATTTACACTAGTTTGATTATCAAGGTCAAGGGTTGGGAAAACATGCTCAAGGCATCACTACTCCTATTCTAATAATTGATAATGTTTGTCACCAAGGTTTGGGATTTATTGAACATCCTAAGGCAAATAATTCATAGACATAATTTATCAAAGGAAAAGATCTAGATACAACAAAATTCAACACTAGCATTCCATTGGTTCAAAATCAAAATGATAATGATGAATGAAACAATATAGGTTATTATGATTAATAAAATATTGACAATGAATCTGAATATTCAGACTCATATTAATAGTCATTCCCTCATGCTTCACAATCATGAATGGTTCCTTTATTTGACATAGGACACCATGATAGGGAGTTTCCTATGAGACTCATTAGTTGGTATCATTTCTTCTCAGATTTATTTTTACATAGTTTTTATTTGATTGCTTGTACATATCTTATATCTCAAAATTAAAGAAGAATACAAAATTTCAATAATCCAAAAAGAATATAACTCAAAATCCAAAAGCAATCAAATAAATCAAAAACACCAAAAATATTTAGATTCTATGCATTATTCATGATTTACATTTCTACTATCATGCCAGACTTACATTTGTTGTTCTATGTTATTTTTTGTTGATTTATCTACATTACCATGCTTCACTTGATATTCTTTGAGTGTATGTAGTGACATCTAGCTCTTTGATTACTTCACTCTACCCATTGAGAGGGCATTCTAATTCTACATCGAGACATAATTGATATACACACCCACTGGGGGAATCTTTTATCTACACCATCTAGGTTATGTCATTCCTAAACCACACACTCTAGTTATCATGTTGATGTACATTATTTACTAGCTTACACAGATTACTATATCAACATCTCACTAGTATATATCACTTGTGTATTTATTAGCATATACCTTATCTTGTACTAACATGTCTTGTATACTTTCCCTCTTGATTTGATTAGTTATATGTGATTGCATTTCTAGTTATTACATGCTTTCCTTTCTTGTTCTATGTAGCTATATTGTTTACATTTATTAGTTCCTATTTTGTCTCTTGTATGTGCCTTGGGATCTTTGACAATGTCCTTTGTTTTTATGTCTTTTGTGTGCCTTAGGAAATTTACCAATGTCATTTGCCTATACTCTTATATTTGATTGTTTCTTTGATGACAACCTTACTGATTTCAATTATATGTGTATGCAACATTTGAACATGCCTCGTATGCTTGCCTTTTAATTTGAGTGACATGTGCCCATGTCTCTTATTTAATTAGCCCTTTGGCCACTCTTATATGCTTCTTGATTCTTGACTTGTGTGTTTTTTTCTTATTTGCTTCTCATTATTTTCAATGCCATGATCCACATCATGTATTTATCTTACTTTCTTAAATGCCATGATGGACATCATGTTCCATCCCTCTAACTAACAACTAAAAACTAACAAATAACAAATGATAACTAACTAAACCTTCATTTTTATTTTATTACATTTCATATGTTTTTACATTGTTATATCTATCTAGGCATACCCTTATTGATTTAATAATCTCTTAATACACACCATCCTATATCTTGATATATCTTGTCAATTATCATTACTATATCACATATTTTGTAGAATAACACATTTTAGGGATATTTATTCTAAGGGTATTCATTTTAGGGTCTCCATTATTACCCTTAGAAGAGGGGGCAACAAACAAGGGTTTTATCACAAAGATCAAAGCTCCTATCAACTAAAAAATCTAGTTTCAGAACACTTAGAACAATAAGCAGACATCAAACCAATCAAATAGTCAAGAATCCAAAATAGTCATAAAATTTATCCTAAGAAAATAGCATCAAGATTGGACTATAGCATCGTTGGTGCTACTATTCATTTCTATCACTCCTATCTAAATAATAGAGAAACTAAAATTTCTAGAAGTAGGTAGAGAATTACGTTCAACTATAGATTTTCATAGCCAAACTAGTTCAAAATTAGTATTTTTAGTTCACATTTTACTAAGAGAATCCAGATATAGGTGGCATCATGTGTGACATGATGGTTCTCACTTCCAGTTTTAGACAAAACAATTGGTATAACTTCTAGATTAAAATCCATATTCTAGACATCAGTGATTCGGGGTAATGTGCATGACACATTTGTTTCTTTTATTTCCTAGTTTAACATTGTCTAAACATTCTTAGTAGTATATGCCTTATTCCTTTTATAGGTGGTTGGAATCATTTTGGAGTGTCTTCCATACAAGCCTACCCTCCACATTCTTGAGTTATTAAGTTCCTAAGTGTCTTCCACATAAGCTAGATTCTTAGTTTTGGAGTGGCTTTTATACAAGCCTAATCTCCATCTTTCAAAGTGGCTAAAAGTGGCCTAGTTTCCATTGTAATGTCCATGATAACATTTTTATATAATAGTAAATTCATGGGATTTAGGATCCATCTCATACAACATGCATTTTATACTAGTATCAATTTATAGCTTCACTTCATGGGGAAATGATGGAGCCAAAGGTCTAGCTAGCCTTTGTATTTTTGAACAACCTATTCAGAGGGAATAAACACACATTATAAAAATCAATCAACACATGCATGACCACCTATATTTACTTAGGTGATGATGGATCTAAAGGGCCAACTTTTGCATTCTTGAGCCAATTTTCTAGGGAACTAAGCACTTAACTCTACTCATGATATTACTCTTGGCATGGCATTATCTAACATTGCTTAGCATTACTCAACATATTTAAGCATCACATTAGGTTTTGTATCAGTGTGCATACCTAATGAGGTGTATTTATTATTTTCTCTTCCTCTCTATTTACCATCTTTATATGTTCTTATTTTAGATATAGCATATCTAGTAAGATCTAATCTATTATTTGTTATATTTTATAGATTCACACTTCATATAGTGATCTCCCTATGCACACCCAACATCACATAAACTTCATGATATTTACCCTTAAAGGTGAGTTTAGGTATGCTTTCTATTTTTCCTTTATCCTAGTATTTCACTTTGTTGCATCACTAGAATAAACGGTGGGGGGGAATGTAGTCATATAAAATGAAAAAATTGGTAACTTAAGCATGACTAATGACACCCAACATATAGGTACCTCTTTATCTATATCATGACCCTATTAGTCATATTTTCATTGATTCTTAGTTATCTGTAGCCTTTCAAACTTAATCTCAGCTAAGCCAGGACCCACTTTTCATGACCAATCCATCCCCTAAGTCTCATCTGCTTAGGACAATACAACCACACTAGGACTATAACACCAATGCCACTCATGTCCACTTTTAGCACTATTGTCTAGGCTCATTTTTGGCCCCAATAGTTAATTCCTTGAATTTTCCCATCCTTATCATTATCAACCTAATGTGGGAAAATTCAATCTATGACCAATAGATCCCTATAAAATCCCATTCAAAGATCATTTAGAAATGGTTAGAAAATATCACAAAGAAATCAATAATATAATCAAGACTACTCAAGCATATTTCCCTATTCTATGCATATATCCATGCAATACTATTTACAACCTATTTGAATCCTTACACTAGTCTCTATTCATCTCAAGCACACCCAGTTTAACATTTCCTTGCATTCTCATATCACAATTGCAATAAGCACTTTCAAAGGGAGAACTACATATGGCTTGATCCCTCTTCAAAGTATTGATATTTAGGAAGTGTGGCCATAAAAGGGGTTTGGATCCATGTCTAGTGAATCTTACATACACTATCCACCCTCTTATTTGAAATTGGTCAAAGTAAAATGGAAGATAGGGTTTGAAGAGAAAATCTACTCTACAAGGAAATCTATATACTTTTGGCTACTAAAAATTTAGAGATACAGTTACATAGACTTGTCAAACAAAAACTAGAAAGCTTAGATCCTTAGGAAAATAATTTTAGATAAGGACTATAGTGTTTGTGCCATTCTTATCCAATTTTAGCACTCTTATGTAATCATAAAATGAAAGTTAGAATCCTAGTTATGACAATGTCCCAGGCCTACATAGTGAATATCAAATCTTTTCTTAGTCAGATCAACATAGTTTAAGATAAGTCTTATTTTCTCCATTATATTACTTTTTTTATAAAATAACTAATTACCAATAAATTTCACAAATTAATAACTTATTTACCACATATTACTTACTAATTTATCAATTTAGACCCTTTAACTAAATTAGGAATAAAACCACCAATTATTCCAAAAAGGTTAAATCATGTGTCACATTATCTTTAGTCTTGGATAAGTGATAAGGATTGATATAAGAAGTGTGTGGTGTTTGAAAGTGTTGAGAAAGCCAAGGAGCACCTACAACCTAGCCCTATTGAGCACCTACAACCATCCTTGTTAGGTGTGGGATAAAATGCATATATTGAATAATCATATGTGTTTATAGATGATTAGAGACAAATTGAGATTACAACCAATTCAAAGGTCATTCAAGATGTCATTGGTATAAAAATATTGATGTATAAACACCTAATATAGTTAATGACCCTAAGAAAAGCACCTATAGGTGGCTAAACAAATATTTAGTCTTAAGTCTAATGAAGAAAGGGGAAAATATATGTTTGAAAAGAGTTCTAAGCCAAAATGTGACTTCAAATAGGTTCTAAGTCAAATTACATCAATGATGTGAATGTTAGGACTTAAAACACATAGTATATAGTCTTGACCCTAAACGGTTACTTACAAGGCTATTTGAGGATTATTCCTTTTTCAAGCTAAAGAACTAACATACATATGAAGGGAAATTGAACCTAATTGGAACTTCAACTAGGTTCATGGAATATTGAGGAGGTTAGGACTATTGAGTAGGTTAGGAACATTGAAGGAGATACCTAAAACATAAGAAAATATAGTCATGATCCCTAGATGCACCTATAAGCTACATGTCACAGACTAGCCTTAGGCCTAAAAGAAAGAACATGGATGTTTGAAAGGACTTTGAGGTCTACTTGAAAAAAGTGGTTCTTAAGTTCATGTTGATACCAAAGGAAGCATGAGGAAATTGATCAAGTTTGAGTTTTTAAACCCCATACATATAATCAAAAGATAAACTATAGGTTTACCTACTATGAGGATTTTGCTTGATTGATGCAAAAAGTAAAAGACCATGATAAGTCTGAAATTATGGATAATATTAGATTAATGGATTTATAATTAAATCAACATCTGATTGAACTCCCCACTAAAATTTAGTGGTATTAAATGTTCAAAACCATGTTTTGGCCTATAGGCCTAATTCACAAACATAGCCTCTAACTAGTCATGAGAGAGTTTGGTGTGTTGAGTTCTCTATAGGCATGATTATAATTTGATATTTTGTATAAAGGGTATGAAGATGTTCATGGTAATTTCAAGGGTATTAAATTAGTGCATATACTCACTGTATTATCTTAGACCTTTCCCACTCCATTGGTAAGGGGCACTTATGAGATCAAGGGGTCCATTTGGTCTCAAATCATAAGACAAGTATGCTAGACCTCATGGATGGTCATTTTATAAATGCATATTCATGAAAATAGTCTCATTACCCTCTCAAGTGACACCCAACCTTAGGGTTCAATTCAAATTCCCTTGAGGGCTATCAACAAGGTAATAAACCCATAACCCCAAGTACCTTAAATAGTGTAATAGATGAATACAAAGGGGAAATGATCACTACCAAGTCATGTATAATAATGAAGAGGGGTATTTTGGAGGTTTATAAACCTCTCCCAGTAGTGAGGATGATTTCTTAGACCAAAAACCCAAATTAGACCTCTTGAGTCTAAAGAGACCTAAACATGCCACCTGAAGAACAACTTCAGATGCTCATACCATAGATGACACATTACATGTGATTTTGATATATTTGGGATAGTTGAGGGGGTTAATTAATAAGTTTTTACAATTTGAATAAGTTCAATTCATGATATGTTTTGTTGATGTGGGTTTTATGCATGAAGTAGCCTTAATGAGGTATCCTCTAATTTTTTAGGATCTCAATGGAGGTAGAATCCACTCTAGGGCATGATTTTTAGGTATGCAATTTCTTAAAACCTATTTATGGAATAGAGGGTAGGGCATACAGCTTGTTTATAATGTTTTTGAATGGATTTGTGGTTCCTAATAAGGGTGGTGAATCTCTACATGAGTTGGATGGGTATTGGCTGTTAATCTAGAGTGAGCAGGTCTCAAAAAAAAGTCAAAAAAGATGGAAGGGTAATGAAAAATAGAAATATTCTATGGTTTTCAATAACCACTTCCATAGTTAGTTTATAAAAGGACAAGTGTTCTTAGAATCTATGCCTTTTGTTAGTAGAAATTATACACACACAATCAGATATGACTAAGAAGTCTAAGGAGATAAAGATGCAAGAAATTCAAAAGCCTTAGACAAAGTTTGTTCCTTTTAGGGAAGCTATTTCACACCCTTGATCAGGATATTATAGCTTGGGTTGGTGAAGTATCTGAGGCAAATGTTACACACACACACACACATAAAACTACATCCAAGAAAGCATTTATGCACAATCATAATTATTAATCAATTTGAACATGATAATCTTAAATAATATTTGTGACAATCTTTCAATAGCTATTACACATCTATAATTTAGTATATCAATCAAAATAATCAAGAATCCATTCTTAGCTTTTACAAAATAAAAATTATTGAAGCATGCAACTAAATAAAGTAACAACTAATTATGTATAAATTTGAAAGGAAATACACAAACACATTTGATGATGATCAAAATTGATGATACTCCTGTATTAAAAAATTCTCTAGAAAAATATAATCTGGATTACAATTTTTTATATAGGCTTGGGGAAGGGGTCACCTCATCCTCCAAGTTCATGTAAGGTCATTATATGTGATAAAACATGTAGTTCCAAATGTGGTCTAAACTATATAGAGTCTACCTATAGTTATCCATTTAAAATAACAATTACCAATGTTATGTAACATGTGCATGTGTATAAATATAGAGTTACTTTTTATAATTATAATTTGAACTATATGCAAACTTTATAATATGGGTTATTTACCAGAACTACAAATGCCTTATTTTATAGGTTGTGAAAACAACTTGTTGATCTTTAAGATTAGATGATTTAAAATGGAACTTAGATATGTACCATTTTCTAATTCTATTCTATAACCAAGAACATTGTGTTAGCTATGACTAATCTGAATTGTGTATTGAATGCTCACCTATTCCTTTTATAAAATCTAGGATATTCACTTGTATATTCATCATTTAGATTAATACATACATGTTCATATTCTAGATTAACTGTGAGACCAATGTCTATTGATAAATATAACTCAAGTGACTAAAGATCCATGTATTCTATCCATAATTCCCTACTATCTTTAGAAATGTGACACATGTCAACACCTGATTGAGTTTGGGATATTTGAAAATTCCACCTAGGACTCACACCATCAATCCTTTGCATGATGGAACATAAGCATGCCACTTGGAATCTCTTCACTAGTTCTAAGACCTTTGAAAAGTCCTTGTTGATCATGTAACATTGATATTTATGTATTGGTTTAATGTAGTTCATTAGATCTGTGCACTAAGTTCCCATGATCGTGACACTTTTTTCTCTCATTTAGCTTTGACATTTCAATTTTCTCTTGCATCATTTGATAAAATGGCTCCAATTGGATGCACACTATACGATTTTGATTAGAATCCAAATAGGTAATTTATGATTTTAAATTTGACATTCACATGACCATCAAATGACATCTTCATGACCATCAAATATGTCTATGTGATTGTCAAATTTAATCTCATAAGTTTGACCATTACAAAAGTTAAATTTGACATTTTTGAGACCATCAAATGACATCTACATGAATATCAAATTTAATCTCATAAACTAAACATGTGTCATTTCTTTAAGACTTCTTGTTCCAAAAAACATAAGCACAAACTAACTTAACATGATACTTTGGGAAATAAGTATAAAGGATCTTTCATGAATGTTCTACCTTAAGGTGTTAAGATTAGTAAAATATTGTTTGGATATGTGCTAAAAATCTTAAATTAAGTTCAAAACAGAATGAAAATTCTCCATAAGCAAGGGTGCCATTTTTCAATATGGTATTAATCTTGGGATAATTGTTACAAGAGAATTATTGTGGGCTTCTATGTGGGGGAATTATTTTAGAACTTCTATGTGGGGGAATTATTTTGGATAAAATATCTATAAAAATTCTCCTAAAGACTCAATTCTCTTAGATAAAAAGTCTGAAGGAATGTTTGAAGGGATGATCATAAAAGGGCTGAAGGGCATGATGTTTTTGACAAAATGTCTAAAGGAATTGGCTGAAGGACAAAAGGCCCAAGACAAAAGTCCTAAAGGATAAGTCTTAGAGGGAAAAGGGCCTAGGATAAAGTCCTAAATGGTAAATGTCCACTTGAAAAAGGGTGAAAGGGTAATTTTTAAAATGTCTAAAGGGTCTATTCAAATAGATCATAAGGCATGTTCCCTTTGGGAAATTGTTTTGGGTCCTTTTCGTCAAACAAAATAACCAAATCAAAAAGTTTAAAGGAAATGGCTTGGGGTATAAAAGTCCCAAATGATAGGCTAGCAAGGCAAAAATATTGAGATAAAAGTCCCAAAGGGCATCTTCAAAAGGGTCAAAGGGTCTAATTCATGGTGAAAATGACCAAAGGGTCTACTTCATGGGGTACATTTTGATGGTAAAGGGCCTTTACAAAAGTCTTGAAGGGTAACCATAAAAATTTGAAAGGGTAAATTCAAAAAACCAAAGGATATTTTAGAAAGTCCAATGGAACATGTGTCATTGACAAAACTTCTGAAGGGTAAGTTAGAGGCAAATGGTCATTTTCAAAATTCCCAAAGGAATTCCATTGGGGGAATTTTTTTGGATAAAATGTCTACAACAATTCCTTTAAAGACCTAATTTTCTTAGATAAAATATTTGAAGGAATTCAATTGGTTTTGGGAAAGTGTCTAAGATGAAATGTCTAAAGGAATGGTTTTAGAGGGCAAAGGTGTGGGACAAAAGTCCCGAAGTAAATGTGCAAGACAAAAGTCCCAAAGGAAAAGTATGGAGGGGATGAATGGAAATTACAAAAGGTTTAAAGGAATTCTATTGGGAAAAATGGCCACAATAAAAAGGCCAAAGGACATGTTGCACAAAGCATGAAGGGTAGGTTAACAAGGTAAAAAGGTCATTTAAAAAGTTATGAAGGGAAATTTCAAAATAATAAAGGTACTTTCTATCTAGAAACAATCTAAAGGGTCTAATTCTTAGGGAATTCATCAATGACAAAAGTCTCAAATGATCTACTCCGTAAAGGCTAAAGGGAAATTCTATCAAGAAAAGTGTATTGGTAAGATTATTCATAAAAATAAATCTAATTTGGGGAAATTATTTTGGTATAATTTCTCTATGGAAAATATACCATCAAGATTAAATCCCATTAGAGAATTCTTTTGACACAATAATCCCAAAGATCAATTCATGAAAAAAAAAAGTTTTGAAGAGAAAATCCTGAAAACATAAAGCACGATAAAGACTCTCAAAGAAGGTTAGTCCATGAAAACACAATACCAATGCTACAATGCCATAGTATGAAAAATGCCAATAATCAATCTTCTCCCAAATTTTGTATAAACATATAGAAGAGGGGCTTAATGTCAAGACCATAGTCTATAAAAAGTGGGTGCCCACTTCTATATGGGAAAAAGGGGTGTGTTAGGTACAATAAATGGTGACTTATAGGGGGAATACTCCTGAGTATTCAAGAACCCAAAACTCTAGTTTTCAATCCTAAATCAACCATGAAGTGTTTCATAGAATAATACTTAAATTAGAAACATGAAAATGTATCCTAAGTTAATTCACATAACATAATTACCTTCAAATTTCTTGGATTTGTGTCTGTCAAAATGTGTAGTTTATTTAACCCCTACTATGATGAGCTTTTCAAAGGATTTGATGGGGATGTAGGTTTCATTTTAGAATCTATTAAAGCTCAAAAATAAGGGAAGCTCAAGAATTTTTCTAATTCTAGATATGTATCCATAGTGTCGATAGAGATACCTTGGGATCCTTCTTTTCTCATTCCATTATTTTATTTTGATCATGAAGTGTGGTACATTGGCCTTATTTCATCATGTGAGCCTTTTGATTTTATTTAGATTTTATTTTTCTCTTTTAAATCCATTGGTTCTTTATTCTTTTGTTTTTTTCTTTTGGAAGAGAAGAGATGGAATCCCAATGAGTTGGTATGATCATAAAATTAATCAATACTATAACATCCTTACTAGCCATACCTATACCTAATATTATCATTTTTATTAGTTATTTAATGTGATAAGTGAATTTGGTCTAATAAAACAATAAATTTTTCAAAATTTGTATGAAGTAATATGAGAGTGAATCCCACATGCTTGGTAAAAGTATTCAAAATAATATATGATTACCTACCTTCATCCTAAAAACTCAAAAAACACAGAAATATACCCAATTTGTAAACTAGTCTAACAGTGTCAAGATTTTAATTTTCCTCTTTTCCACAAGTCATAAGCTCAACTGGTTTGGATATTAACTTGGTTATAGTCATATAAAAAATAATTATAATCATCATAAAAAGCTAAGAATAAATAATCTAAGAAAGCATTGAAATCTAATCTAGAAAACATGAAATCTAATCCATGAAAGCAAAATAACAAAATTTGGAAAGATTAATCTAGAAGGTTGGAAACTATTCTATGAAAGAAAGAAATATAATCTAAAACAGTAGGGAACTATTCTAAGAAAGCAAGAAATCTAATCTAATCCTATAGTTACATTCATCTATCTCTCATTATTTAGTAACATCAATTGATAGTGCAACCTTGAAGTAGTGATTTAGGAATTATTTATTGATTGGATATGTAAGCTCATTGATTTGGAGGTGCTTCAAATGAAATGAATTATTTCCCATGATATTTGAAATCTAGTATGGTATAATCCATATTGGGGCAAACTTGTCATGTTGTCCTTTCTTCTCATGGGAATTATCCTAAATACTTTAACTTTCACTCTCTTGTCAATCCACCTCTTAACCACATCCTAGTGTTTTTTTGAATGTATGTAAGGCTTCAATCCTTAAATCTTCCTTTTTTATAATTTTTAATAGCCTTGATTCTGATTTATCACTTGGTTCCATGTAGTCCTGCATAAACTGATAAGTGGGTAGTTTCAACATAATTAGGAACACATGCTTGCATCCATACACTGGTATGCAGGGTGAAGCTTTAAGGGCTTGCTTGTATCTAGTTTAATATACCCAAAAATCATACTTTAATAAATTTTCTTAGTCCTTAGGTTTGTCTCTAACTAACTTATTAATTGCATTGATCAAATTCTTATTCATTGATTTTGCTAATCTATTGCCCTAAGGTTAATGGTTAAAAGTTGACCTCATAATGATTTGATTGTTGTGTAACCAATCCATAAATTATGTTAATATAAAATCTAGTCTATTGTCACAAACTAGAGAAATAGGCATGCCAAATCTAGTTATTATGTATTCCTCTAAAAAATGAATCACATCTTGTGTTCTATGATTCTTTGTGGCCATGGATTTAGACCATCTAGTACAATAACTTTTAGTAGTAAATAGAAAATTATGGCTTTTTGAGTAATTTAGGTTGATGACACTAATGAATTCTAAACCCCACT
Source organism: Torreya grandis (assembly GCA_037957365.1). Lineage (NCBI taxonomy): Eukaryota > Viridiplantae > Streptophyta > Pinopsida > Cupressales > Taxaceae > Torreya > Torreya grandis. Next base: position 1,590,552 of record JARHVA010002324.1, read on the forward strand.
AGGTAAGTGGCCATCCTTCAACAATTGGATGTAAAGGCATTTCTACATGTACTTATCTCTTGGCTAAATCTTGACATTCATGGCATGTTATCACATGAACATGTGAATCTTTGCATACTATTGGCCACTATTAGCCCATTATTAAGATCTTATGGGTTTTGGTATTCGTAGAAAGATAACCACTACCTATCTTCTGATGTGAGTTATCTAAGATTTCTTTAGCTTCTTCTGTAGATACACACCTGAGATAAATACCTTTATAATTTCTTCTATAGATGACTCCCTTCTTAATCATTTAATCAGCAATTTTGAGCCTCAAATATCTTCTTCTCTCTATTGAGATCTAGGGAACAAGGTCCTATAGTTAAATACTATATTATATCAGTATACCACTCTCATTTATATAATTGAGCTTTACACACCCCTTCAAATATAATTCATAGATCTAGTTAGATCATCATCTGAATAATTCCTTGCCATCAAACTATCTTTTTAAGCTTGATTTTTATGGCAAATTCTTACAACTTGGCCATCCATTTGCCTCATCATATTCCTAGCTCATTATATGATAGAATGATCTTGATATAAGGATCAGGCATGATGGTAATGACTTTTTTCCTCAAGATATAATGTTGAAACTTGTTCACTAATTTTACAAGGGCAAAAATATACTTGTTAATCATAGAGTACCTAAGTTCTACATATTTTAGGTTTGTGATCATCAATGTGATTGGATGCTACATCTAGTCCTTTTATATGATAACAATAATAATCAAATGCCCTAAAGTAAATGAGTATATATAAAAATATTTATTAAAATCTATATAAATTAGCACTAGAGCCTATGATATTGTGTCTTTAATGTCTTAGAAAAAATTTTAGGCTTCACCTATCCATTCTATTTTGGCATTTTGTTTGAGCATGACATTCAAAGATCTAATGATCTCTAAAAATATTGAGATGAAATTCCTTATGAAGTTAATATTTTTGAAGAATGATTTGATCTCCTTCTTTCTATTTGATGTTTAAATTTTTAAAATCACCTAAATTTTATTTGGGTCAATCGTAATCCCATCCTTAGTGATGTTCTTTCCTAAAATCTTACCTTTAGTCACTCTAAATATGCTCTTCTTTGGGTTTAAGGAAATATCAAACCTTCTGCATCTATCAACTATGGATCTATCAAATATGGACTATAGGTGACTTATGTGGTCATTTCAATTCTTTAAAAATATCATAAGATCATGCACATATATGATTATGCATTTTCCTATCAGTCATATGAAAGCATGATCCATGACATGTTGAAAGATCACTCCTATGTTTATTAGGCTAAATGGCATCCTCTTATATGCATAAGTTCCCCACTTAGTAGTGAATTCCATCTTCATTTTTTCCTTAGATTACACCAATACCTAATTGTAGCCTAAAAATCCTTCTAAAAAGGACATCATTTCAAAACCACTTACTATTTGCATCACTTCTTCTAGATAAGGTAGAGGATAATTGTCTTTTTCAAAAGCCTTGTTTAGATTTATAAAGTCCACACATAATTTGAGCTCATCATTATTCTTTCTTATAGGGACTAAATTGGCCACCCAGGTAGAATGTCAGATTGGGAAGATGTTTTTTGAATTTAAAAGATTCTCCACTTATCTCTGAATGAGAGTCTCAAAAATAAGATTGACTGGTCTTTACCTCTATCTGAATTGTTTGTGATCTAGCTTTAATTAAATCATGTGAGTAATGGCCTATGGGTCATATGCTTTAAGATATTCATATTTCTAAGAAATGACACCCCGATATCAAGAAATTAAATCCTTCTCTTGTTGCCTCTCTTCTGGGGTATACTTGAGATCAATATTGACATAACATGGGTTATGCTCATCCCCTAGATTTTATTTTCTAAAGTCTAATTCATTGACCTTTAGATGTCTTAGCTACTATGCCTAAGTATAAATGTCAAAGGTCTCTCTAAAGAGACCAATCTAGTTGGAATTTGATTCTCTTTGAGTTTAATAATGCCTTATTTGTTTGATTCTTCTTGGTAGAGGTGATTAATATCCTTATCATCGATGATTTGGGATTTAAATTCCACTGAATTGGTTAAAAAAATGAATGATTTGTTGGTCATCATCAAAGACCTAGAAATTCTCTTTATTATGTAGAACAAAGGGGCATGGTACCAATTCAATTAATAAATTTTTTACCTTATATTCTTGTATCATCCCTATATGAGCAATAATATTAGCTAATGAATCAACAGTCTCATTTTGTTGTCTAGGAAATGTTACTATTTTGAAATCTTCAAAGCTTTCAATCAGGTCCCATGCTCTATGTTTGTATCTTTTTAAATAATATAACTTGTATTTATACTTATTTATAACTTGATTAACCACTAGCTCTGAGTCATTAAATACTAATATTTGTTTCACATTATTTTTGAGTGCAAGCTATAGTCCCATAACTAAATCCTCATACTCAGCTTTGTTATTAGTACATGGAGATTACAACCCATATATTGCCAATAATTTTTTACCCTATGGATCAATCAGATCAATTCCCACACCTCATCCTTGTTTGGATTTAGTGACATCATAGTGTATAATCCATAGCTAATTGAAATCTTTAGGTTCTATCTTTTGTACTTGATTCTGAGTAGTAAAGTTATAAATATCAAAGCTAGGAGACTCATACTTTACCTATTCATTCTTGATGTTATACTTCATAATGGGATATTTTATTCTTAACTCTACCAATTATAATTCTATTCATAACTCCTCTCCATAGAAGCCATATGTGAGAAAAGTCTATAGAGAGATATTTGTTAAGTGTTTTAGACCAATCACTACTCAATAGCAAACCATAGCCTTTAGGTATGTCCACCACTATAATATTGATGGTCATTTAGACTCTTGGCCCATATGATACTTGAATGTGTGCATTATTCAATTCTCCAACTACTGGATCCACTAACTTATCTAGTTAAGAAACTATTCTCTTTGAATAACTTGGTGTTAAACTAAGATTTTGACATATGAATATAGGCATGATAGTTATAGATGCTCCAAAATCAACTAAATAGTTATGAATGTTCTTACCAAATGCCTAAATAGTCAGTAGGAAGAGTGTAACATCTATATTTCTCGTGTAGATGATGTTGGTGTTAGATGATTTCAATTTGTCTATGGATTCTTTCACCTTTTCCATAGGCATCTTCGTAGTGATGGACTTATAGATCAACTCATTTTATTTAGTGATATGAGCTAACTCATGAAGAGTTAAATTCACCTTAATCTTCTTCATATACTCAACAATTTTGTATCCTCCTTTGCTTCGTTCTTCCTTTATCTATTGTTGATTATTCCCCTTTGGAGGGGATTGATTATTGTCTACCTTAGGATTAGGAAGAATTACCATGGTATTTATAGGATTTGATGTTGTGAGTGGATAATTATTCCTTAGATTATATGCAACTCTATATAACTATTGGAAAACATGAATTTCATCCATGTTGTCCTCTAGTTCATTTTCATCTTCACCTAGAAAAGGGAACTCATGAGTTTCAAAGAACATGATAGTGTTATAAGGTCTAGGATCTACATTTTCCTTATGTGGATTATGCATATGATCTTGTCTAACTACCTCTCTATGAAATATTTTGAATGTTACACAAAATTTAACACAGTTGAGCTCACCATGCTCAGAAGTATTGTCAATTCTTCACCAATTAGGAAGATCCATCTCTACTAAGTTGATCTCTAGAAGCTTATTAAGTTATTTAGTCATGTTTAATGTTATATTATATCTCTAAAATATAGTAATCTAATTACTAGTTTGGCCATTTATATTTCCCATCTTCCTTTGGATATTCAAGAAATCAATGCTCAAATTTTGAACCATATTTTGAATAGAATCTAGCTCTACCTTTGTAGAGTCCATACCTTATAAAATGATAGTGCATAGTGAATCCACTTGCTAGTTTTGTTAATGACCATTTCCTATTTCATAATGGTTCAAGTAGCTAAAATTTGACTATGTTGTCTATATCAAAGGCAATCATGTGTATAATTGGTTATGTTATAATGTTGAGACATTCTACCCTATATGTGAGACTAGATTTAGTGTTATAAAACCATTTTTGACATTAGGTACTTTAGGCATCTAAGGATTGAGTTGGATATATATGATGATATCCTTTTTGAATGCTAATTCCAAAGTGTTATCTATAATGTCTCTTCTCAATAACATGGCAGTGATAGGGTCCAAGGCATTCTTGTATATTTCTAATGCTAGCACTACCTCTAGTTTATATCTTTGGGTCAACTAGTTGTATATATTCTACCATCTTATGTTGAAATCACATATAGGATAATTAGGTTCCTTATTCATATTGGTGAGGTGATGGTATACCAAACTAAGATTGGTGACCTATCCAAAATATGCAAGAAAAGTTGCTTGACATTCATCCCAAAAAGTGATGGAATTTTCCATTAAATTTAAATACCAATCATAAGTAGCATCAATTAAGGTAAAAGGGAATAATATACATGTAACATCCTCATCTATGATATTGATTAATCTTAAGTAGATTTAACTAATTTGATATGTTCCTCTATTATCCTTGTTCCTGAAGGAGAAAAGGATGACAAGTACTTTCTAGGATTTTGAGGCAAATCATGCACATCTCCTAAGATGGAAATAGTAGATCTAACTAACTAGGGATATTAAAGAGACATTGGTTTATTAACAAGTAAAAGGTTCCTTACAAGTAAGGGCTTACATACTAGAGGGGGCTTATTATGAACTGGGGTTGTTGGCATAGTCCTAGGCCTTCTATGATTTAACAAGGGTGAGACTAATAAACCATCCTAGGAATTACATCTAGTCACTCTCTTGGGTGACTCCAGTGTAACTCTACATAAAGTATAACTACTAATATCAAGGGTATTTTCCTCCTAGTGCTAGTCTAGACTGTTGGTGTAGGTTTTATGTACATAATAGCCTTAATGAGGTAACCTATAAAATTTTAAGATCTCAATAGAAGTAGACTCTACTCTAGGGCATGAGTTACAGGTATACATTGTTAAGCATGGGATATACTAAGAGGGGGGGTGAATCAGTATAACATATATCTTATAAAACTTTCCTTTAACCAAAATCCACTTAGTCAAACATTCAAGATATGCAATAAAACTCAAACAATAAACACCACACAAGATAAAGAGAGACACCAGATATAACGTGGAAACCCAATGTGGGAAAAACCATAGAGAATAATCTCAAGTATATGAATGAGCACCAACCCACACAATATTCACAAGCTAAGCTTATAGGAGCACCAACCCCTTTATTGAGCACCAACCCAACAACTATTCCTGAGCACCAACCCATAGGAGCACCACACCCCTTTATCGAGCACCAACCCAGCTACTATTCATGAGTACCAACCCATAAGAACACCAACCCCTTTGCTGAGCACCAACCCAGCAACAATTTTTGAGCACCAACCCATAGGAGCACCAACCTGAAAATAATTCATGAGCACCAACCCACAAGAGCACCAACCCCTTTGTGTATACCACACACTTATCTCTCAATGTTTCTATCTCAATAAATGATAGTTTAATACATCTCTTTACTCTCTCTCACATTTTCTCTTCTAAGCTAGATATAACAAATACAAATCATATTCATCTCTCACAATTGCTCTTCTAAGCTAGATATTACAATATCAAATCAACCTCTATCTCCCATATTATAAATGGCTTCTCAAGCCTTTATTTATAGCTTTCCAAATGAACTTTGGCCTTCCCCCTTTGTGACGCTTCAATCCTCATGGAAAATGGCACCAAACTTGTATGACCCTTCATATTCAATCCTTTGAAAAGTCATGTGGTGACCCTTCATGACCAAAAACATCCTTCCATATTTTTTCCTCATCTTGGTGACTTTTTGTATTCCTTAAAGTGTCCCTTCATGAGAAATTTCACCCTTCCTCTTTTGTCTTCACTTGGTGACTCTTGGAATTCCCCAAGATGACTCTTCATGGAAAAATGCATCCCATCCTTCTTTTGTCTTTACCCCATGGCTCTTTGACTTCTCCACGGGCCCTTCTTTTGTCTCATATGCAACCAAAAATATATTCATTAATATTAAATAAATATTAACTCACATTAGCCAAGATATATCTATTACAAACAACATTAAATGCAATGGGTCCTTTATCACCAATAATGCTAGACTTTTGACATCAATGACAATATTTCCAATAGTTTCCCCCTTTGTCATTGATGACAACCTCAATCTTAAAACTACCACATCCTATCACTTGCACATACTATCATCTAAAAACATATAGTAACTCCCCTTACTGTAGCAACCTGTACCTATTCCTTGTACCTATTTTATACACTTGTACCTATACCTATTATTCTCCCCCTTTGACATCAATGGAAAAAGGCCTTCTTGGAGATAACACTTAGCTCCCCCTTAACTGATGTTGAACATCAATGGTAGGAAGTAATATAAACTACTCCCAACTCCTCTTGCATGTCTTTGAGAAGATATTTGATTAAAACATTACCTGTCCTTTAAGAATCTGCAATCAACTCATCTGAATATTTTCTTCTAATCTCACAACCTTCTGCATGAAACTTTAAGGTGTATCCTTGATCACATATTTGACTTACACTTAATATATTATGCTTATAAAAAATTCTTAGCTTTGGTTCTACTAATATCCAAACTTAAAATACCTTTTCCCAACTATCTTGATAGTGGTTTTATCTTTGAATTTCACTATGCCACCATTGATCTTCTTTACTCTTATCTCCTATCATATGCATCAAACATCCATTATCAATGAACCATGGATGATATTTATTTCTTACATGCAAATTTGTTTGCACCAACATAGAATCTTCAAGTTGTTTCTTTTACCATAAACATGTTTGAACCTTCTTCCTGATTAATGGATCTTTAAAACTCTGATCCTTCTTCTTGATGAATGGAGCTTTGAAACTCTGATCCTTCTTCATTGAATCTGCATAAGTATTCTTTTCCTTGTTTTTGAAACTATTATCTCTTATTCAACATTCTAATTTCTTGTGACCATAGTCATTTGAAACACTATAAAACTTTTAAACACTACATATGCAAGAATCATTCTAATAGCCTCAAACCATAATACTAATGCAAAATTTTCTTCAAAAATCTATTCCCTCAAAAGATATACAAATTAATTTTCCAGCTCACCTTCTTGTCATGCAACATATCCAAGACCCAATAACATCCACCATGCTCCAATTTTTCTTAAAAGTGTCTCCTTGAAGCCTAGAAGAGACACCCCACACAAAAGGGTCCTAAAAATAAATCTCAAGAGATTCCCACATCTCCTATGTTTCTTCCTTGATCTTCTTATGTTTTTCTTTTAGAATCCATTTAAGCATGTCTAACCTTTTTGACCTATTAACCTTATCATTTATGATGTTTTTCATCTTCTCAACTTTTACAACTATCTTATCTTGACAAAGCTCATGCTCAAATGTAACAAGAGATTCTACACAATCCTTCCTATCTAATTCTTTATCTACTATAACAAGTAATTCATTTTCACTTTTAAACTCAACCTGATCAACCTTTACTATTTTAGGTCTCTAAACATTAATTTGACTCTTCTCATATCTTTTAGGGGCTCTGTAACCTTTGACATACTTTGAAGATCTCTTTACTTGTTTTGGACATAATTTAACAATATGGCCAACCTTATGACAACAAAAGCAAACAATATTTCTCATACTTTTTTCTTGAATGTGACTGAGATCTTCCTTTGACTGATTACTTCTCCTCATACAGTCTCTTGCCCTATGACCAACATGATGACAAACAAAATAATGACCGTGAAAAGAATTTGAAAACTTAAAAGCATTGGGCTGCCTGATCGACTTCTTTGATTTACCTTCAAAACATACATCCTTCTTTCCTTGGACCAACATTTCATGATCTTTCTCAACCTTGATTATAAGCTTCTCATGATTATCCTTTAAAGAACCTAACTCATCCTTCAACTGGTTACACTCTTCTTCTTTTGATGTTAAAATTGAATTTGCAACCTCTAACTAATTCTTAAGATCCTGAATAAATATCTAATTTTCTTTTACTTTTATAGCCAACTTAGAATCCAAGATACACACTTGTTCCTTAAGAACCTCAACCACAGATTTCAACTCTTGATTCTCCTTCTTTAGCTGCTTGGCCATCTTATGCTTTTCTTTGATCTACCTTCAAGCTGTTAAAGCCTTTCTGAAGGAACCTGCTCTAATACCAATTGTTAAGCATGGGATATACTAAGAGGGGGGGTGAATCAGTATATCATATATCTTATAAAACTTTCCTTTATCCAAAATCCACTTAGTAAACATTCAAGATATGCAATAAAACTCAAACAATAAACACCACACAAGATAGAGAGAGACACTAGATATAATGTGGAAACCCAATGTGGGAAAAACCACAAAAAATAATCTCAAGTATATGAATGAGCACCAACCCCTTTGCTGAGCACCAACCCAGTAACTATTCATGAGTACCAACCCACAAGAGCACCACGCCCTTTTGCCAAGCACCAACCCAGCTACTATTCATGATCACCAACCCACAGAAGCACCAACCCCTTTTCCAAGCACCAACCCATAGGAGCACCAACCCCTTTGTCGAGCACCAACCCACTAACAATTCATGAGCACCAACCCATAGAATCACCAACCCTTTTATGTATACCACACACCTATCTCTTAATGTTGTTATCTTAACAAATGACAGTTCAATACAACATCTCTTTCCTCTCTCTCACCTTTACTCTTCTAAGCTAGATATAATAAATACAAGTCATATTCATCTCTCACAATTGCTCTTCTAAGCTAGATATTGCAATATCAAATCAACCTCTATCTCCCATATTACAAATGGCTTCTCAAGCCTTTATTTATAGCTTTCCAGATGACCTTTGGCCTTCCCCCTTTGTGACCCTTCAATCCTCATGGTAAATGGCAGCAAAATTGTATGACCCTTCATATTCAAGCCTTTAAAAAGTCATGTGGTGACCCTTCATGACCAAAAACGTCCTTCCATCTTTTGTCCTCATCTTGGTGACTTTTCATATTCCTTAAAGTGTCCCTTCATGAGAAATTGCACCCTCCCACTTTTGTCTTCACTTGGTGACTTTTGGAATTCCCCAAGATGACTCTTCATGGGAAAATTCATCCCATCCTTCTTTTGTATTTACCCCATGGCTTTTTGACTTCTCCATGGGCCCTTCTTTTATCTCATATGCAACCAAAAATATGTTCGTTAATATTAAATAAATATTAACTCACATTAGCCAAGATATATCTATTACAAACAACATTAAATGTAATGGGGCCTTTATCACCAATAATGCTAGACCTTCGACATCAATGACAATATTTCTAACATACATTATATTACAAACTATTGATGGAATATCAAGTAGGGCATGTAGGTTGTTGACAAGGTTTTTGGATGGAGGTGTGGTTCCTAATATGGGTAGTGAATCTCTATATGAGCTAGATGGGTAGAGAGTTACTAATCTAGAGTGGGAAAGTCTAAAAAAAACCAAAAAAGAGGGAAGGGTAGGGGAAAAAATAAATCTTGAATTATTTTTAGGAACTACTTACTTGGCTATTTTATAAAAGGATAAGTAATCTCAAAACCTATGCCTTTTTCTAGAAGTAAATGCACACACATAGTCAGACATGGATAATAACTCTAAGGAGATAAAGATATAGGAAATTCACAAGCCTCAAATAAAGGTTTATCCTTTTTGGGTAGCTATTTCATGCCCTTAATCAAGAGATTATGGATCGAGATAGTGAAGTATTTGAGGAAACTACTACACACACATAGAAAAGTACATCCAAGAAAGCACTTATGCATAATTAGAATTATGAATTAATTTAAACTTGAATATCTTAAATAATATTTGTACCAATCTTTCAATATATTTTGAACATCTATAAATTAGTATATCAATAAAAATAATAAAGAATTTATTCACAAAATTTTCACACTAAAAAATATTGAAACATATAACCAAATAAAGTAACAACTAATTATGCAAAAGTTAGAAAGGAAATACACAAACACACTCATTAATGATCAAGCTTGATGTTGCTCTTGTATTAAAAAATTCTCTAACAAAAATCAAATTTGGATTACAATTGTTTATTTAGACTTGGGGAATGGGTCACCTCATCCTCCAAGTTCATGCAAGGTCATTACATGTGATAGTTAGAACATGTAGTTCTAACTATGGTCTAAAACCATGTAGAGTCTACTTGTAGTTATCCATTTAAAATAGCCTTTGCCAAAGCTATGAAACATGTGCATGTTTATAAATACATAGCTACTTTTTGAAAATTATATTTCAAACTATATATAAACTTTATAATATTTACTATTTACCAAAACTACACATGCCTTCTTTTATAGGTTATGAGAACAACCTGTTGATCTTTTAGATTAGCCACCTTCAAATAAAAATCAGATATGAACCACTTTCAAATGTTTTTTATAACTAGGGATACTACTATTAGCCATGACTAATTTGAACTCTACATTATATGTTCATCGATACCTTTTATAAAATTTGGGTATTCACTTTTATATTTACTATTCAGATTAAGACATACATGTTCATACTCTAGCTTAACTATGAGATATAATGTATATTGATAAATATAAATCAAGTGTCTAAAGATCCACATATTCTATCCATAATTCCCTATTATATATTGAAATATGACACATGTCAACACCTGATTTATTCTAAGATATTTGAAATATCCACCTAGGACTCACACCATCAATCCTTTTAATGATGGAATGTGAGCATACCACTTGGTAGATATTTAATAGTTTTGAGACCTTTTAAAAGTCTATGTTGATCCCATACTATCGATCCTTATGTATTATTTTAATGTCATTCATTGGATCTATACACTAGGCAGCCATGATGGTGACACATTCACTTTTGTAAATTGCTTTCATATTTCAACTCACTCTCACATCATTCAATCAAATGGGCCTGAGAAAATGTGTGTCATATGATATTTATTTTAATCCAAAAAGGTAATTTATGAGGTTAAATTTGACATTTACATGATCGTTAAATGACATCCTCATGACTGATAATGACGTATGTGTGACTATCAAATTCAATCTCATAAGTTTGACCATTGTTGAAGTTAAATTTTACATTCACACAATCATCAAATGATGTCCTCATGACTATGAAATGACATCCACATGATTGTCAAATTTAATCTCATAAATTAGACACATATCATTTCCTCAAGTCTTCCTATTCCTACAAACATAAGCACAAAATGACTTTGCATGGCACTTTGGGAAATAAGTATAAAGGACCCTACAAGAATAGTCTAGGATAAGGTCTTAATATTATTAAAATATGGTATTGACCTAGGATAAAAATATTAAATTAAGCCCAAAATATAATGAAAATGCTCCATAATCAAGGGTACCACTTAACAATATGGTATTGGTCTCAAGATAATTTTTGTGGGAGAATTATCATGGGATTCTATTAGGGGGAATTGTTTTAGAGCTTCTATTTGTGGGAATTATTTTAGACAAAATGTCTACAATAATTATCATAAAGACTCAATCCTCTCAAAAAAAAAGTCTAAAGGAATGTTTGAAGCGATGGTCACAAAAGGGTTAAAGGGCATGATGTTTCAAATAAAATATCTAAAGGAATTGGTTGAAGGATAAAAGTAATAGGATAAAAGTCTTGAAGGATAAGTCTTAGAGTTAAGAGGGCCTAGGACAAAGTCTCAAAGGGTAAATGGCCACTTCAAAAAGGGATGAAGGGTCATTTTCAAAATGTTCAAAAGGTAAATTTGGAGAGTCTAAATGGCATGTGACCTTGGGTTAATTTTTTTGGGTCTTTTACATTAGACAAAAATTCTAAAACAAAAAGTTCAAAGGAAATACCCTAGGACAAAAAAGTTCCAAAGGATAGACTAGTAGGTCAAAAAGCTCAAGATAAAAGTTCTGAAGAACATGTTCAAAAGGGCTAAAGGGTCTACTTCATGGTGTAAATACCCAAAGGGTTTACTTGTTGGGGTATATTTCAATGGGAAAGGGACCTTAAGAAAGTCTCAAAGGGTAAACACAAAAGTCCCAAAGGGTACTTTCAAAAGGCCAAAGGGTATTTCATAAAGTTTGAAGGAGCATGTGTCCTTGATAAAACTTCCAAAAGTTAAGTTAAATGAAAACGGTCATTTTCAAAAGTCCCAAAGGAATTCAAACAAGGAAATTATTTTAGAAATAATGTCCATAATAATTCTCCCATAGAACTAATTATCTTGAATAAAATGTCTAAATGAATTCAATTGGCTCAGGGAAAGTGTCTCAGATAAAATGTTTGAAGGAATGATTTTGGAGGGAAAAGGTGTAGGATAAAACTCCTAAAGGAAATGTGTGAGATAAAAGTCCCAAAGGAAAAGTATAGAGGGGACAAAGGGAAATTGCAAAAGGTCTAAAGGAATTCTAATGGGAAAAATGGATGCAATAAAAAAGTTGGACATGTTACACAAATCCCAAAGGGTAGGTTGGCAAGGTAAAAAGGGCATTTCAAAAGTTCTAAAGGGAAATTTCAAATAGTTGAAGTTCACATTATATCTAAAAACAATCTAAAATTTCTAATTCAAAGGGTCTTCATCCATAACAAAAGTCCCAAATGATCTAATTCATAAATACTAAAGGGCAATTTTATTAGGAAAAGTGTATTAAAAAGATTATCTATAAGAATAAGTCTAATTTGAGGATATTGTTTTGACAGAATTGCTATGGGGAAAATGTATTGTCAAGGTCAAATCCTATTAGAAAAAAATTCTGACATAATAATCCTAAAGACCAATTCATGTAGAACAAAATTTTTGAAGAGAAAATCCTGAAAACATAAGTCCAAAAAGATAAATCTTGATAAAGACTCCCAAAGAAGGTTAGTCCATGAAAACATAATACCAATGTTACTCTACCAAAGTATGAAAAAGGCCAATAATCAATCTTCTCCTAGATTTTACATAAGCATATAGAAGAGGGACTCAAATTCAAGACCATAGTCTAAAATAACCAGGTCCCCATTTCCTTATGGGAAAATGGAGTGTGATAGGTACAACATGTTCTTTATGAAAAATCGTAAAGAGCCCAAATAGGTCTTAAAGCCCTCTAAAACCTTGATATTGACTAGTTAAGGAAACAAAACCTCAAAAGCACATCTAATGCCACATTTTTCTCTTTAAACCTCTTTCATATTATTAAGGACTCCAAGGAGGTTATCCACATGTAATTTCATGATGATGTCACAAGTACATACTACCATAAATGTCCTTATTTTGCATGTTTTGGTGTGTAATAGGTTTTCTAAAAAGGGGTCTAAATAATTAGATGAGGTCCTTGTTTTCACCAAATATTTAACCCTATATATGGTTTTTAAATCATACTCTATGATTTGTGTAACATGGGATTACCTCTAGGCCTATGGGTTTGCTATATTAGAGGTAAACCTCTAGGTTTAAGGGCTAGTTCCCTAGATTGATCCTTGATAGCTTATCACCTACACTAATTGATTTATTTGATGAAAAGAGATATAATTAAAAATTAATGTAAACTACTCTAATGAGGTGATACACATGAATTATGTCTACTTTCATTATTAAACATGACTCACAACACTAGTCTCAATATCCTAGATTGCTCTAACATAAGTAGTTCACATATGGAGGTGATATGCATTATACTACTCAAAGTGAGTGAACCAGAGGTCAAATTTTAGACACAAGGATACACCTTACACTTAACATATATAAAAATTTAGTAAATACTCTTCATGTTACATGTTAGAGTTGGAACAACTTGCATCAAACATGGAAGAGCAAAGAGAAGGCAATGATAGATACTTATCACTAGATACTTCACTATGCACCACTTCAAACACTTAAACATGAATCCTATAAGATCATAACAAGAATTCAAATCTTTATTTCAAAAGAAAAATACAATGTCAAACTAGTAGAGATTCACCATATTAGGTGTGGATTAGATTACAAAATCTAAAATGGCTTTCATTTATAGAACATGTGAGAAGAGAGAGAATAAGTGAATCTAAGGGGTCACAATAACAAGTTTCAAGATGTGAGATCATGTTAAATTTTAAAATAATAAAGTGGAGAACAGACCATGAAGGTGTTCTTAGATAAATGTCAATCTGAAGCATGAAAAACTCATCCAATTGGCATAGAGACTCCTCTACTACCTTCATGATGAAGTATCTCTTGACCAATTAAAATTGAATTAGGAATATTTGACACATATGCACTATTTTAGTTAGGTTGTAAATAAGGTGTGATAGTCATCAAATTCTCCCCTAAATGATAGCCTTCCTTATGACACTTGTATTTAGTATCTATAATCACTAATCACTAGTCCTCTAGGTCTACCATTATACTTGTCATCAAGGTGACCTGTAGTTTCTAAACCAAATCCATGGAAGAGGTGTTAAGACACCTATTTAAGACCTCTTTTCCTTCCAATCCATCAAGAAAACCTTAAAAGGATCCCAAATTAGACATCTCATCTTATTAATAAGCAATCACTTCTCATTTTCACTATCTATCCAAGTCTACCTATGATGAATGGTGTAATAAAGGTATTGACTATTAGAGATAAAATAACTAAGAGCGAGGGGGGGGGGGGTGAATAAATGATCCTAGATATTTTAATTTCAATTCCAATCCTTTAACCTATTAAATATTTAACATATATCAACTTGATCAAGCAACATTAACAATAGAGTTCATTCATTCAATGCATACAAAAGATCAAACACACAACACATAGTTATTATGGGAAAGTCTCATGGGGAATATAACCCAATATCAATCCTAAAACACATGAAATACTTATCATATAAGAGATTACAAATAAGAGACTAGTCCTCCTAAGCAAAGGCCTTTAGTGAAACACATGTTTCATAAGGAACAACTGCCCCTTAAGAAGATCAAGTCCTTTAGACCCTCCTCTAAAATTAAAAAATCCACATTAGAATCTATTTATTAAACACATAATGATGTGTCTCTTATTTTCTAACACTTGTACAAACTCCCTCTTTATATCATACATGCCTCTCATATAGGCATGTCACAATCTCTCTACTTCTTCACTCAAACTATCCTCATATACACACTCAAACCTTTTTGTATATCCTCAAACTACAAGAGAAATATTATTACATCATAAATATGACATACAAGACATACACACATTCAAAAAACTATTTTCTCATCAACTCATCCAATAGGCACACTACCTATCCTTTCTTCTTCACTTCAATGCATACACCTCTCTCACAAGCCTTTCACTAGTCTAAAAGCCATCACATTTGGTTTCAATATATATAGGTAATTCATGATTTATCAATTCCACAATATTTCCTTGTCATGCAAAATACATGTCTTTACGCTTAATGCATCTAACATGGGTCACACTTAAAAACAACTCTCATTCAAATAGGCCTAAGTCACTTTTAATTCCTTTAGAGACCCATTCAACACTTTGACACTTCACAAAGAAAACTAAAAAACATAGGAACACTTTCCAACACATGGACCCATGCCACATGATCTATAGTTCCCCTTTAATTGAAAACAAACTTCATGATACCCTTCTACTAAAATTGAATTTTCTCAAACAACATTATGTGCACATAGTCACCATAAATGAATACATAGTCAACTTATAAACATTTTCTCATACATAATAGAATTGGTCAAACCTTAATAATGCACATAAATCATCCACCAGGATTACAAAATATTTTTCAATATATAATACATCATAAAACATTTGAACATCATCACAACAAGATAAAATATCCTTCCTAGGTTATTTACAGAATACAATCAAACACATAGTCAACTTTAGATCTCAATATATTTTAATTTACATATATTTAGACCTTATAAATTAATTAATCAGATGTTAAATTGATTAATATTAAATGTTTATTTTTATATCACCTACAAATTCATCCTAGATTAAAATTTATGGACAAAATAAATAGCTCTAGTTTTTTCCTTTACAAAATTTAAATATTCAAATGCCAATGATCACAGTTAAACCTTGAACACTCTGATATCATCATGTGTCCTCACTTATTATATAAATAATGTACCATAGATAATATTGTAATAATATTAGTCTTTAATTATGTTAAAATTTTAATAGTTTGACTTCTTTGACTCCACTCACATCATTGATCTCAATCACATGATTAAACATGAACCATTAGATCCTTATCCTTTACCTTTGATGAACATTAAAATTCGAACACTTATTAAAATCTTATTGAATATGTACCATTAGATAAATATTTTATGATTTTTGATGTACCGTTGGATCTTAATTTGGTCTTGATCTTTATCTCTTGTAAATTCAATAATGGGAACCATTACAATCTGCCTGGAAGGCCAAATTTGGACCTCAATAACTTTTGTTGTGCTTAGACACATGATATGAAATTCAGACCATATGATCTCCCCACTTTTGATAATCTAAACATATATAAATATTATCTAGGAAACTTTACATGTGAAATATATAACTCCATTAATCTACTCACTCATATTTTTCTACCACAAATCAAACTATGTCAAGAACTATTTAGAAGGCTAACTTTGCACATGCATATATTTTGATGCACTTCATTGTATGTCTTGAAACTTATCAAATATCAAATATGAAAAAATTTAACAAAACCATATGATTAACTCATTATTAAACTACCACACATGTGAGATATTAATACATTAAAATGCCTACTTAGATTTTTTTGCCACATGTAAATTTGGCTATGGGAAAACACTGTTAAACTACCTGGGAACCCAAATTTGCACTTGTATATATTTTGTCACACTTAGTCACATGAAATAATATTTAGTGAATAATATCTTATCTAATATGTGAATTCATCCATATATTAATATTCTCTTCAAAATTTCATATGTGAGAGATATGGTGTCACCAAATTGCTTGCTCAACTCTGTTTAAACATAGAAAACTCTATTAAAATCCTTAGGAGCCCAACTTGCACACACATATATTTTGTCACAATTCATCACATGAGTTGAAATATATTACATAAAAAATATTTAATAATTTTATCATAACCAAATGACCATCTACCATTGACTCATCTATATATGGTAATTATGACATCAACAAATTGCCTACTCAGATTTTCTATTGCTAGAACCAAAATGTCTAGATGAAAACAATGATCAACCAAATGAAATACACTCATTCACACAAGCACTAAAATCATATAAAATTTATTATGTAACCTATTTTATAGGCTCAATAATTTATATTCATCCCTAATCATCTCTAAACATGCCAAAATAGAAGATCAACCAAGCCTCCTTCAAGCACATTGCACACTTTGTCATTATTGATTAAACTATCAAGGCACTTAATCCACTCACATATAAACCTAAATTACATCACCATGACATTATTAAAAAATATCCAATAATATCCCCTTTATCATTGATGTCAACAAACATCATTCAACTCACCTTCTCTCTCTTGAAACACTCTCAGAATAGGAACCTTCCCCCCCTTTGACACAATGACAAAGTGGGAACCATATAATTTTAAAGACCATAAAATACCATAAACAATAAGGTACCACTTTATAAATATGATAAAAACTCCCCCTTACCTTGAGTCTACCTCTTCTTGCCTTGATAACTTCTTACTTCATGTCAACAATCTCTTCAACCAAACACTGCAACCAATGAAGAAAAAATGCATATAAGTACTAAAATATAATGGAACTCACCAAGAAATATTTGAGAGGGAATTTTACCTAGTGTTTTTGAGAAATTTCACCTCTTGAGCATCTTCATATCTCTACACACCATGAAGAACCACCATACAAGCTTATTAGCCTTCTCTCTCAAACCACCTCAAGGACCACCAACAGAACTTCATGCCACTCACCAAATATGAAACATGATTTTAAAAAGTCTAATAAATCTACTTAAAACACAAATACCCTGATCTTTTTGAGAAACTAAGCAAAAACATCACATCTTCATTACTAGGCCTATCTAGACTCCTTATAGCCCTATCTAGAACTTATAGAGCCCATAAATTTTATTATACACACCTTCAAAACTTAAAAATTCATATAAGGATAAATAACATATTCACCTTTAATAAAAAAAAAAATTCATTACCTATCTCATCTTCTGTAACATACTTCCTTCACAAACATACTAGTCAATTAGGTCTCCATCTTGACAAAAACATGAATAACTTGAAATTAAAAAACCTTGAGATCTCTATGAAGCTTTATTTTATAACCCATTTGTCCCATTAAATATATTATGAATCCTTAGACCTAAAATCATAAGGTAAACCACTTTTCTAGCATAGCCCAAAACCCTAGAATCTAAAAAATAAGGAGTCAATAAACCTCCTTCTAGTTAACATCCACCTTTAAAAATTATTATACACCTAGAAATAACTATTACACACTTCTAGACCATGATTTTAGCTTTCACATATTTAAGAATTCATACATCCTATAACCCATTTTAGGCTCGCATACCCTTAAGCTAAAACTAAGAAAATTGAGGGCACTCAAAAATATTCAATTTGTCTTCAACATACCTTTAGACCAAAAAACCAATTGGACCAAGATATAACAAGGTAAACAAAACTTTATAATCATAAAAATATTCTTTAAATTTTATCAATCTCATTAGGCCACCTAGAAACATTCAATTTGACCCTATAGATTGACCATATACAGCTATCAACATCATGACATCAGCATGACATATGTTTTACTTGGACATACCTTTTCTAAATAAAAATACTCATCTCTATAACTATAGGACCTTCTAAATAACACCACAATAATAATTGGTTCTCCACTAAAAGGAGTCTCTTAAGAAGCATAGACAAAGACATATCTTACACCACAATTCTCTATAAAAAATTGAAGCCAGGAGTGGTCCACATTTCCTCAGTAACCACTATAATCCTCTTATAGCTATAATACTTATTCCTCTTATTCTTCTTATTATTATTTTTAAATATGATAAATGTTTCCTTTTATATATCACTCTCCTTCTCTTTTAATATAGAATTGACAACACATGGAGAAACAATGGAATCTTGACATACCTTTTCATTTGAAGAATCAACCTTAAAATTTTGAACCTCATCACTAGGCACTAAAAATTAATGTTATTTTCATCAGGATTGATTAACAATAATAAGATGTTCACTTGGATCTATACATACCTCAGAACTAGTTTCAACGAACACCTTAGTCTTCTCTTTGAGCTTGGTCTTTTTATTTA
This sequence comes from Torreya grandis, assembly GCA_037957365.1. Taxonomy (NCBI): domain Eukaryota; kingdom Viridiplantae; phylum Streptophyta; class Pinopsida; order Cupressales; family Taxaceae; genus Torreya; species Torreya grandis. The sequence continues at coordinate 1,610,033 of JARHVA010002324.1, forward strand.
CAACATGAGTAGAAAATTAGAGCCCTTGGCACTCTTCAACATCTATACCATTATCCACCATAAAAAATATATTAATTAGACCTAAAATCTCACCATGACCCATACTTACCACCTTTGGTCTACATGAGTTAGCTTGCCATCTATCTTGGACTCTAGGAGCCTGACAAAACCTATTCTATCTTGTAGGCCTTTGATTGAAAAATCTAACAATGTGACCAATATTTTCATAGTTTTAGCAAGCAAAACTCCTTCATGGAAACCCATCTTGTCTTAACTTGTTCAAACAAAAACTATCAATATGTCTAATGTCATGGCAACTGAAACAAGATATTATTTTTAAAGAAGACTTACCTTACCTTTCCATATTTGGACAATGCTTAGCTAAGTGTCCCTTATTAAGATAGTTTAAGTAATTAACTTTGATCATTACTTTTGACTAATGAAAACCATCATAGTTCCATTAAAACTCATTTCTAACATGTCTCTTGCATTCTCTAGATCTATGCCCAAACTAATTACAAGTATAGCAGTAACCATTAAAATTTACATACGTCATGGGATTTTATTCTCTGATTTGTTTTATCTTCATTCTTCCAACACCTTCATTCTTTATCTAATGATTTATCTTCAAATTATGATTGTCCTTATTCACATTAGTCTCCATCTTGTATTGCATTATATTCTCTGGTTCTTCTTTGTATCCAGGACCAAGCTTATCACTTGCATGATTTTTACCACTCAAAATATTGTCTAGATCACTTGAGCTCTTTCAAATTTCACAAATGAATTAACCTTACTATATGTCTTCTCTAACTCAAATTTAAATGACCCATTTTAAATTTCATACCTTGAACACTCATCTTCTTTAACTTTTAGGCTTGTAGATAGAATTTCCAATTTGACAACTAAGATGCTTGATCATACCTTTATGTTCCTTGGCTTCTTCATTCATTCTTACCTCTAATACACTAAAATACTCCTCATGGTATTTGAGTTTAGATTTCATCTTCTTATTGATCTTATTTTCAATCTCCAATTCTTAAAGAGCATTCATTAATTCAGTCTCATAGTCCACCTCATCATTATCATCATCTAAATCACTCCAAGTAGACTCTATTTGATGTGAGAAACTACCTTCCTTAACCATGAATAGGGATTCATATTCAAGAGGACCATCATATTAATAATCATACTCTAAGTCATTGACTTCACTCTCATCTTATGAGCTAAAATATTTTTTGGTGTAGACACTATTCTTAACCTTGAATTACTTCTTCTTTTTATCAAACCTTCTATATCCCTTTTTGATTTTATCAGACCTAAATTATCTCTTTCCATCATCATGAACTTGATCATTTCCTTCATCATCATCCTTACTATAATTATTAGGGAAATTATTATAAAAATTTCCTACCTCTCCACAATTGAAGCATATGATGGGTAGTTTACCCTTATACTTGCCTAAACTTGTTTTCAATCTCATTAAAATTAAATCAATTAGTTCATCCTCATCTATATCATAAATTTCATCCTCCTTGGGTTTCTTACCTTGAAAATTCTTCTTTGTCTTCATTTTAGTCTTTAATTCTACTTCCTTATTTATTTGTATATCATCATTCTTCCTCATCTCATAGGTAGTAAGGGTGATGTGCAATTGATTCATCTTTAACTAAGTAAGATCATGACTTTCTTCTATAGCAAATAATTTTGGATCAAAATTGAGGGATAGAGACCTTAGTGATTTTTGAACTACAGTAGCCTCTTCAATTTTCTCTACAAGACCTTTGATGATGTTTATACTCTCATCAAATATCTAAAAAAAGGATGCCACAAAATCTTTTTCCTTCATCTTGAGACTTTCAAAATGCCTTATGTGAGTCTGCAACTTGGAAATTTTGACCTTTGAATCTCTTCATAAATGATATGCATTTTTCCTAGATATCTTTATCATATTTATAATGGATTACCTTTGAGAACATAGTCTCCATGAGACCACAAGAGATGTCATTCATTGCCTAAAAATTATTTTCAAACAACTTGTTATCTATAATAATAGATGGAGGAGTAATAAGAAAAACATAACCATGCACAACAAATTTCCATAAATCAAACCCTAGGGACATAATGTATGTCCTCATCCTTGCACTCCAAAAATCATAATTAAATCTATTAAACATCGATGCTTTCTTAGTAGAGAAACCTCTTTGATGACTACCCATATTATACCTTGGATCACCTTCAAGATCTTAAGCCTTTACCAAAGGACCTAATATGATACAAATTATTAGAGGTATAATCACTAAGAGGGTGTAAATCAGTGAAACTAGATATTTCAATTTCAATTCCAATACTTTCAAACTATTAAGTAGCCAAAATATATCAACTTGATCAAGCAACATTAATAACAAAGATCATTCATTTAATGCATACAAAAGATCAAACACACAAAACATAGTTCCTATGGGAAACCCTTATGCAGAATAAAACATACTCTTAATCTTACAACACATGGAAGAATTGTCCTATAAGATATTACAAACAAGAGATTAGTCAAGTCTTTTAGACAAAAAGCCTTGATCAAGTCCTCCTGACCAAAGGCATTTAGTGAAACACATGTTTCATAAGGAGCAACTACCCCTAAATAAAATCAAGTCCTTTAGACCCTCCTCTAAAATGAAAACCTCCACCATAGAACTTAAATATTTAACAAATTATGATGGATCTTTGATTTTCTAACCCCTACATAAAATCCCTCTCTATCTCATACATGCCTTTCACATAATCATGCCACAATCTCTCTCCTTCTTCACTCAAATTCTCCTCATATACACACTCAGACCTCTTCACATATCCTCAAACCACAAGATCACTATTGTCATATAAAAAATATGACATATAGGTCATATACATAGTCAAAAAAATATTATTCTCGTCAACTCATCCAATAGACACATTACCTATCCTCTCTTATTTACTTCAATATATACACCTTTCTCACAAGCCTTTGACTAGTCTAGAAACCACAACATTTGGTTTCAATATATATAAATAATTAATGAATTATAAAGTATAAAATATTTCCTTGTTGGAAAAAATACATGCCTTTACCCTTATGGCATCTAACATGGGTCACACTTAAGCATACCTCTCATTCAAATAGGCCTAAGTCACCTTTAGGTCCTATGGAGACCCATTCAGATATTTGACACTTCTCTAAGAAAAATAAAAAACATGACAAAAATTTAAAACACATGGACCCATTACACATGATATATATTTCCCCCTTAAGTTATAATAAACTTCACAACACCCTTCCTCTAAAACTAAATTTGTTCAAACAACATTATGTGCACATAATCACAATGAATGAATACATAATCAGCTTACAAACATTTTTTCATACTACATATGATTTTTATAACCTTAATAATGAAAAACAATCATCCAAAATGATTTCATAATATTTTTAAATACCTATGACATCATAAAACATTCAAAAATCATCAAAACAAGCACAAATATCCTTCTCAAGTTACTTGTAAAACACAGTCAAACATATAGTCAACTTTGGAGATAAATTTATTTGACTATACATACATTAAAACCTTATAAATAGGTTAATTATATGATACATGGAGTCCTCTTAAATTTTTATTTTTATATAACCTTAGAATTCATCATAGATCAAAAGTTATGGATAAAATACAAAGCACTAGGTTTTCCCTTTGCAAAATTCAAATTTTTGAATGCCAATAGTCATAGTTAAACCTTAGACATATTCTATCATCATGTGTCTTAAATAATTAGATAATTCATGAACCATAAATATTATTATAATTATATTTTTATTTAATGATGTTAAACCTTGAACAGGTTGAGCACTTTGACTCCACTTGTATTGTGAATCTGAATTGTATGATTAAATGCAAACCATTAGATCCTTATCCTTTACCTTAGCTTAGTGTTAATGTTAAAAAATTTATTACCATATCAATGAATATACACCATTATATAAATATTTTATGATTTACCATGTGAAATTTGATTTTCATTTGGTCCTCATATTTATCTCTTGCAAAATCAACTATGGGAACCATTGCAATCTGCATGGAAGGACAACTTTGGAGCTCAATAACTTTTAGTGTACTTAGATGCATGATCTAAAATTTGGAACATATGATATATTCACATAAGATATAAGATATATATATATATATATACACTCTTAAAACATTTTCATGTGTAATATATAACTCCATTAATATACTCACTTAGAGTTTTCTACCATAAAGCCAATTATGTCAAGAACTTTTTGGAAGGTCAACTTTGCACATGCATATCTTTTGATGTGCTTGATTGCATGTAATAAAACTTAGTGTCTATAAACAAGGTGAAAAATGAAAAATGAAAAATATATATATGATAAAATAATTTTTATACTACCACATGTGTGAGATATGACTACATCAAAATGCCTACTCAGCTTTTTCTGCCACATGGAAATTTGGCAAAGTATGGGAAAACACTGTTAAATTACCTGGGAGCCCAAAGTTTTAACTACATATAATTTTTTGTGATTATTTACATGACCTAAGATTTATTACATATTAAATAGGGAATATTTTGATAAAAATTATATGACTAACTCCCCTTGACTCATCCACACATGGGAATTATGATGTCAGTAAGCTACCTACTCAGATTTTCTACAACTAGACACAAAATGTCTAGATGAAAAAATGATCAACCAGATGAAATCCAATCATGAAAATAAGCAATAAAAACATATAAAAATTATTATGGGACATATTAATAATTATAAATGCTTTATATTCATCCCTAATCATCTCTAACCACGACAAAGTAGAATATCAACTAGGCCTCCTTTCAACATACTAGATCAAACACATTGCACACTTTGCCATTATTACTTAGACTATCAAGGCACTTTATCCACTCACCTAAACATCACCATGAAATAATTTAAAAATATTAAACATTTACATGGATATATGTGGTGAGAAACAAATATTGAGAGTGGGAATAAATCTCTACAAACCTCCATTAATAATTAGTATTCCTTATTACCCTTTTACACCTAAAAATACTCAAAAACTTGTAAAAACCCTAGATTTAACATTTCCCATAAAATTTATTTTGTGTAACAAATGGATTTTAAATATAATAATAGAGTATTATACAAGTTCAAAACACTTTCTACGTAAAATTACCCAATCTAAGTGCATCTCCTTGCATTTTTTCTCCATTGTGTCAAAACCAGGGTTTTTGAAGGTTTTACTTCTTCAGGATGACTCATAAAAACTAGACATCCAAAACATAAATAAATTCCAAAAAAAAATATTTAATTCCCTATTAAACTACCCCTAATTCCTTTAGGTACCATTAAATGTGTCCATATAGAGATAAGTGTTTGAAAATGGCCAATCAAGCTCTGGAGTGCATTATGGGTACCCTTGAGATGGTTCTAGGTCAAATTGACCACTCTATGTTATTAATATGAAAAAAAATAGATATATCTCATCCTAAAATCTCCAATTAATTTCATCACATGTATTAATATGATCATGTGGCCATATAAATGTAACTAGGCACCCTGAGGATTTAGGCCTACTTCTAAGCCTAATAGGCCTAATTGTATTTGATGGCTTAAGGCCACCTATGAGTATTTTATCAAGAATGTGAGTTATTATTATATTTTTTCACATCTAAAACAAATTTACAGATCACTTCACAATGTACCAATACTCCTCATGTCATCCTCCTAACATCTACACACCAAGCTTGCATTCATCTTACTCCTATAGTGCCCTCTATTTGATACAAAATAGATGGCCTATCCCATATTCACAAGACCAAAATAATACTATGGGAGGATATTTTATTCCTTGGATGTTATTTTTACAAATTTTTAAGTCTTTTATTACTATTGAAATCCCTCAATATCATAAATCCCTAAAATCAGCTTTCAAAATTGTATACTATCTAAAGGATAGAGAAACCTCAGATTGAGTGACGAGTTATAACTTGTCTTGTTTATGAATTATATATATGAGAAAAATATTAGGTTTATATTTAAATTATTAAATTTTTATTAATATTATCAATCCATTAGACACCTCTTCCAACCTTCAAACAGTCTATCTTCACTAGCATAAAGTAACTTCTAATTAGACCGTGATTGTTTCACTAAGGGATACAAAGGATTATTATAGGTGGTGATAGGAATTTCAACACTATACCTAATGAAATTTATATATTTTTAAGTCATTTAGATCATTATAAAATTTTAATAATTCATTTGTTCTCACAATTCATGTTCTTACCCTTTTCATTACTCCTAATAACTATGAGTCTATAGTCAAATTATAAGTGGCAATTTGAGAGAGAAAGGGACTCTTATAAGTGATGACCTATGTTAAATCATTTTAAATAGAATTATATGACTGATATTAATTTAATAATTTCATTTTTAAATCAAATTTATTCACCTTTTATTGAGTTCATGCTTTCATTTTGTCACTATTACATTATAAGACCATTTGGGATTTAAGCATACTGTAGATTACTTAAATTCTATAGTGAAAGTGTAATTGAAAAGAAATCCTATTTACACTATATTTTAATGGCCAGAAACTCACTCTATTATGTTAATAAAATTCTCTAATATTTTTATACATGATTGAAACTACTTAGACTACTGATACCTCAAGACACTTCACCATGGGATGACCTAATGTATGAACAAAACCTTATTTAGAGAAGTTAAGGTAAAAATTCTCAAATATAACTTACTCAATCTAGGAACAAGGACCTAGGCTTGTCTTCATAAAATGGCCTCACCATTTCACCATGGTTATTTATATGTTCTCTTACTTCCATTAAGGTTTAAAATGAGTTCACACATCTCTCATTTCAACACTACTCAGACCTCTATGGTGATAGCATTAAGTCACTATTGGAGCCACTTATAGGTGAATATATTATTTGAATTTTATGGGTTGAATTTGGTTTCATATCCAATTTATAACCTTTTAATGGATCAATATAATTGATTTCACCTTAGAATCCTTCTTAAAATATTTAAATATTCATGTTTCATCAACATGACTAGCCAAGGCTTGTTTACACTTGACTATAGGTGATAATCATAGGGTTTTCTAATTGTGTGAAATTATTATACCTCAAATTTTATATGGAACAATATTGAGTCCAAAAATTTCATGGATAATTTTTATCATACATGCTCTGAGATGTGGAAACCAAACATTATATCGTTGTTTTGAAGCCACTACATGAAGGTAAGCTTTGCAAGAGTAACAACATTATCTATAGACTGTAATGAAGTCATCCAATAAAAAAATGAGATATTTATAAGCATATTATTCACACCACACATTAAAAATAGACTAATGTTTTTTGGTAGAGATGTTCATGCCCTTGAAGATCATGTACAACACTTGGTTTACAAAGACTAATCTAAATAGAGGAGAAAACTGAAGACTATGGGGATGTGTAGGTAGAAAAGAGGAGGTAACACTCTTTATAATGGTTCATAAATAATATATAACCAATAATTTTACTATTTCCATGAATTTTGAGTAAAAAAGAGTATTATCACTGACAGACTCATTTACTCTGACTCACACCCTCATGGTCATACCAAGCTAAAACTAGTTGATCATTTGACCTTATCTAGGAGATTGATAAGATAGATATAATGGTTTTTGCCATTTTTAAGAATATCGAAGCTACTTGAGCATGGAAATGAACTAGGGGATCTCAATAGACACTCTTTAAGTTCTCCCATGTGCCAAATGTCTTGTATAGGTCATAAAATTGCTTGAATCTCTCTTGAAAGTGCATGATCTTCTTGTTTTAAACATTGAACCTATAGTATGTCAATATAAAAATGGTATTTATGACATATTATGACATGTAATATGTTATAGTAAAATTATACAAACTTATACTCTATGGGAAACTCTTAAAATTTTAATAAAAGACTGCAAAGTGACCTTAGAATGACATAAAACAAACTATATAAAGATGATAAACATAAATCACATTATATGACATTTTTTAAGACTATGTGACACATTTTTCACCCTATTAGACTGACCTAACAAGTTTGAACATATATGGGGTTAACCTAATTTGACTTGTTAAATTAGCCAACATTTTAGTAATTTCTTAGGGGTGGTAAACTAGTTGTGCTAGAGACCAATAACCTTATCCTATCCATTATATTATGGAGTCACCTATGCACTATACCTAACACTAAAATGCCTTTAAAAGGACACAAAACACACCGAATAATAGGAAAAATAACACAATACAACACACCAAATCAAACACGCTTGTGTTATCAAGAACACTTAGGTAAAATACAAACAACATAAAAAAATCACACCTATCCTAATATTTACAATACCTCAAACACATGAGGTGAAGAAAAATAACCATTACTTCAACCAGGATCAAAGATATTTCCTCCTACACATTTTTGCTCCAAAAAATCAATCCACTATGTGAAGCATACTTATCAAGAAACACTTACTTATGTAGATGGTAAAATGAGTTACCATTTTAGATCTTATACTAACTACAAGTGTGCCACTTGGATAATTCATGAATGTTACATATTCCTCTCTAAGAATAATTTTTGGCTCTAGAATTTTCTATATTTTATCCATGTCCAATTGGCACTTCTAAAATTGAAACTTAGAAGTCAACAAAGTTGCCTCAACTTTACATTCTTTTTTAATATGATATATTTGATGTATAAGACCATTAATTTTCTCCTCTTACTATTCCATCATATCTTAAAATTATTCATCCTTAGATTGAGGTTTGGATAATTCTCAAACACACACATCTCTACCTTGTGTTCATTTGACTCCTCCATGACTGAAAGTTTCTTGGTAATGACTATACATTTATTCACATGAGTAACAATAAAACTTATTCAATGCATATGATATTAATAAACCACCTTACTATTAGATTCACACTTCTTAGGAGGAGAAGTTTACTTACATGGCTATTCAAATTCCTAAAATATGGCATGAAACTATTTCCATAGGTCATCTCTTCTTCATTATTATCACCTTTAAGGAATCTTCCATCTTATTCAAGCATAATGAAATTTTATTATTAATCATATTGATCTACAAAACATTGATGAAAAATATCATCACCATGCATATAAATTAGCCAATTACCTTTGGATTCTAATGGAAAATAACTATCAATGCTTACCTCAGATTATCCATCACCTTCCTCATGGATGATGTATGTGTCAAGATCAATTTACTCAAAGAAAGTGTATAGATCATGTCCATTTGTGTTATCACCATACTCATCTAGGAAAGTATTAGATATGCCCTCAAAATTAAAGGATGTGCCATCATCCATAGCAAAATCTTCTTGGTCATTGATTGTGTAATTGAGATTAGAGGTTGCTTATACATAGGGATCAATATTAAACTTATCCAATGGTTGAGTTATAATGGTTAAATTTAATCCATACCTTATTTTTAAGGATAATAAGGATCAATCAACTAAGAGGTATCCTCATATCTTGACTTTCAAATCCCTTGAAAGGTAGATAATAAAGTGAGCAGGCAAATCAACCATCACTATATCTTGAAGGATAGGGAAGTTTGGACAATCATGAAGGAAAAATATCAAAACCTTGAATAATACCACTAATTTATCTAGTTTCCCATCAAGTTATATCACCTCCTTACTATATGGTTCATATTTTAGACCCAATTTATTTTTCACAAGCTCATGCATCAATGAGGTACTACCCCCACTATCCGCAATGCAGTTGTAAACAAGTTTGTCTCCCACAATGAGATTGAAGTATAAGGGAGGAGTTTTTTTATATTTATAATAGGGTTCAAAAATTTGAGTGGGAGAATTAGTGAAGTAAACATTACCATGTCTTTATGGTTGAGGACTGAGATGAATTTGGGATAGTTGCTCATGAAGAATATCTTTTTGATTGGGCATGTGAAGTACTTCTCAAAGATAGATTGTATATTTAACATTAATTAAAGAATAAAAAATATTAAAAGAAATAATAATCACCTTTTCTTGTGTCCTTTAATTCAAATAAATTACTTGAACTTGATTCATTGGAACACTCTGAGTCACCCTTCTAACATTTTGATTTTAAGTAGGTGTAGAAGTTGTAAGGACTGTCATGCTTGGACTCACACCTTACTTCCTTGTAAGAGGATTAATTAGAATTATATCAGCACCATGGAAATTTCCCAAATACTTACTTTTTGATATTTTATTATCTTTAACTAAATTATTTTAATTGAGAACATATGTGTCTTTCACTAGGAAGTTTGTAAGGTTCATTTTTTAGGGCTACCATCCTTCATTTATATGCTTATAATTATCATCTTCTATTCACAGCTGAGGATTAAATCCTACTTGATCAACCAAATATTTTCCTCCATATTAATTTGAATGCATTAATTGTACTTACTAAAATTATTCTCCTTGGATCAAGTTATGATGAACCATGACCATTATTCTTGTGTTGAAGGTGGAAATTGGATTATATGCATTGGCTGGCCTATTGAAATTAGTCTATCCTTACCCTTTACCTTCACCATATTTTAGAGGTGGGAACCTATTTACTTTTTTAGGATAGGGTTATAGTTTTTTATTAACTCCATAACTCATATTTAGTTACCTAATCTGAGCTTCTAAGGAATAGTAGCTTTTGGCTTCTTAGGGGAAACTCTAGACTAGGTATTTGCATTTGGGATTTGATAAACACTTGGATTATTATAAAAAATGTTTGAAATAATGTTTTGATTGAGGTAGTTTTATAACTTATATTAGGCCATTCTAAACTCTAATAGGTAGGTCATAAGCTTTAGGTAAGGTGTAACCACCCATGGATTGTAACATGATGGATATGTCAACTCGAATAACCCTTAGATATGTAGGTAAGATAAAGCTTTCAAGTGGTCTAATGGAAGTAGGTAGCCTATACAAAATATTTTTTAATATCTCATTAAAGTCATGTATAGCCTCTCTAGGACCTCTTTTATTTACATTAAGCTGGTGAATGAGTGATGTGTGATCACATTTATCTTCAAACCTTGAAGTTATAACTCTGCAAAATCATCCCAAATGGTGATACATCCTCTTGAAAATGTCCTATACCAATCAAGTTCTTTTACTCTAAGGGACATGACATGTATTATAATTTCAATATTTACTTTAGTGATATTCTGAAAGCTACATAGTTTAGATATGTCTCTAATATGATCACTAGGGGTGACATGACCTTCCCCTTTGAAAGTGGGAATACTCTTGGTAGCATTTGGGTGTATATCATCATATTCATTGAGGTGTATTGAATTTTTAGTGTTAAAGTTTCGAAAGGCATGTTACCTATCCATATTTACTTCAAGTTCATCTTCACTCTCTTGATCTTCTTGGCTTGTAATGTATTCTTGTTCTTCTAAGGTCAAGATGGGTTGATGATGTTGACCTTCAAGGGGAAGTTTAGGTTAAAGGGGTGTATTTATGGGATTGATACCTCTATTATTAATTTACATAGTAAGGACCATAAAGTATGAACAAAAGGATGATAAAACATGGCCTAAAATAAGAAATTACCTTAAATGGAGTCACCAAATTCTGAGTAGAACACCATATGTAGTTGTGATGTTGTCAAGACTAAAGTTGACCTTGACAAGATGTCTTTGAGATAATAGTCCCACTTGGAATGCCAAAACTATTGTAACAAAATATTGTACCCTAGAGATGGTTATTAAATTCTACTATAATATTTGGGTAACATGAGATTACCTCTAGTCCTATGGGTTAACTACAGTAGAGGTAAACCTCTGGGTTTAAGGGCTAGCTCCCTAGATTGATCCTTCATAGCCTATCACCTACACTAATTGCTTGATTGGATAAAAAGGGATATAATTAAATATGAAATTAAAATAATTTAAAAAGGTGATACACTATAATTATCTCCACTAGACTACCATATACTTACACTATGAAACATGAATCACAACACTAATCTTAATATCCTAGGTTGCTCTAATATTAGTATTTAAAACATGGAAAAGTAAAGAGAAGCCAAGGCTAGATATTTATCACTATAAACTTCACTATGAATCACTTAACACACTTAGACAAAAATGTTATGAGATCAAAAATAAAATAGAAAATCTTAATTTCAAAGGTAAAATGTAATATCAAAATAGTAGGGCTTCACCATACTAGGTGTGTATTAGATTACAAAAACTAAAATGGATTGAATTTTTCTAACATGTGAGAAGTGAGAGAAGAAGTGAATCTCAAGGGTCACAAGAACAAGTGTCAAGCTATGAAATATAGTTACATTTTAGGATAATAGAGTGGATAATAGACCATGAAGGTATTTCTAGACAAATTTCCATCTAAAGCATGAGAAACTTCTCAAACTGGCATAGAGACTCCTCAACCACCTTCTTTATTTTGCCTTCATGATGAAGCATCTCTTGACCACTTGAAACTAAAATAGGAATTCTTAAAACATATGAGGTATGCTAGGGAGGTTGGAAACAAGGTGTTATATTCATCATATGCTCCCCTACATAATAGCCTTCCTCATGAAACTTGTATTCACTATCTATAGCCACTCATCACTAGTCCTCTAGGTTTGACCTCACACTTGTCATCAAGGTGACCTAAATTTTATCAACCAAATATATGGAAGAAGTGTTAAGACACCTATTTAATACCTATTTTCCTTCTAATCCATTAGGTAGAACTTTAAAAAATCCTAAATTATACCTCTCATCTTCTCACTAGGCAGTCACTTCTCATAATTACTATCTATCCAAGACCACATATGAGGAATGGTGTATTAGAGCTATTTCCATGCCTATCCATGGTGATAAATAAATATGGAGAGTTGTAATAAGTATCTATAGATCTCCCCCAACTATTATTATTCCTTATTTCCATTATACACTTGCAAAATACTCAAAAATGTTTTTTTTCTTTTTAGGCTAAATAACCCCTCTAAGTACATATCCTTGGATATTTTCTCCATCAGGTCAAAACTAGGGTTTTAAGAGAGTTTTAGAATGTTTTTCTTCTTAGGGATGATTCATAAAAACTAGAGATTCAACCCATAAAAAAATTAAACAAATTTTTATTTCATGACCCTCCTCAACTACCCATAGATCCTTTAGGTACCATGTAATGTGTTCATATAGATATGAGTTTTTGAAAATGGCCTATCAAGCACTTGACTGCATTTTGGGTACCCCTGAGATGGTTTTTGGTCAAACTGACCACTCTATGTTTTTAATATAAAAACCAAAGGTTATAATTCACACTAAAATATCCCTTAAATGTTATCATATTTATTAGGATGATCATGTGGTCATAAAAATATAGCTAGGTACCTTGAGGATTTAGTCCTAATAGGCCTGACTATGTTTTATGGGTTAAGGCCACTTATAAGTGGTTTTTCAAGACTATACGAGTGATTATTATAATTTTTTAACCTCTAAATAAAAATTCCACATCATTTCACAATGTCTTAATACTCCTCATGTAATCCTCCTACCTTATACACATAATTCCTATAATCATCTTACTCCTATAGTGACCTCTATCTAAGAAAAACAAAGGGAATATACACTATTCACAAGGCCAAAATAATACTATGAGAGGATAGAATAGGTATTTAATGTTATATATACCATTTTTAAATTCTTGGTGGTCTTTTTAATCCCCTTAATATCATAAATCCCTAAAATTGGCTTTCAAGACTATGTACTATATGCAAGGTAGAGAAACCTCAGACTGAGTGACAAGTTAGAACTTGTATTATATATATATATATATATATATATATATATATATATATATTATCTCTATGATAAACATATGAGGTTTTTATTTCCACTATTATAGTTTTATTAATATGATAAATCAATTATACACCTCTTCCAATGTTAAAACTATCTCTCTTCACAAACTTGTAATTAGACTTTGATTGTTTTACTAAGGGATACAAATGATTCTTATAGGTGGTGATAGGAATTTGAAAACTATAACTTATGACCTTGATATATTTTGAGTTTATTGAGATCCTCGTATACTTTAAATCATTAATTTATACCCATAGGTCATTCTCTTACCCTTTTCACTACTCCCAATAATTGTGAGTCTATAGTCGAACTATAGGATAATTTGAGAGAGAAAGGTACTCATGTAGGTGATGACCTATGTCAAAGAATTGTACATAAACTTATCTAACTGATATTTATATAATAATTTAATATTTCACTCAAATTTAGTCACCTTGTATTAAGGCTATGCTTTCATTGTGTCAATATTGCATTATATGACCACTTGGGCTTCAAATGTATTGTAGATTACTAAAAGTCTATAGTGAAAGTTTGCCTGAAATGGAAGCCTATTTACAGTATCTAGTCATGAATAAATAATAACATGTTAAGACATTTTTTTAGGATTTTAATACATTATTTAAACAACTTAGACTACCTATACCTCAATACACTTCACCATGGAATGACCTAAGTTATAAGCAAAATCATATTTAGAGAAGTTAAGGTAAAACTTCTTAAATACAAATTTCTCAATCTAGGAACAAGGACCGAGGTCTATCTTCATAAAATGGGATCACAATTGTCACCATGATTATTTATAAATTCATAAACCTCCATTAAATTTTCAAATGAGTTCACACATCTCCCATTTCAACACTTCTTAGATCTCTGTGGTGTTAGCATCAAGTCACTTTTAGAACCACCTGTAGATGAATATATTGTCTAAACTATATGTGTTGAATTGGTTTCCATAACCAATTTATATCCTTTTAATGGATCTATAAAACTTATTTCACCTTATAATAATTCTCATAATATGTAAATATGAATGCTTCATTAACATGACTGGTCAAGGCTTCTTTACACTTGACTGTAGGTGACAGTCAGAGGGTTTTCTAACTGTGTGCAATTATTAGACCTTGGATTTAATCAGGAACACACTTGAGGATAAAAAAATCATGGATAATTGTGATAAAAATTATCTTATATGTGTGAACCAAACATTTTATACTTGTTCTGAAGCCACTATAGGAAGGTAAGCTTTTCAAGATTAAAAACATTATCATCAAATTGTAATGAAGTCCACTAAAAAATGAGATGTTTATGCCCATCTTATTCACACCATACATGAAAAATAAACTTATTTTTTTGAGATATATGGTCATTCCATTTAATATAACATAAAAAACTTAGTTTATAATTACTAAACCAAACATAAAAGAAAATTGAAGTCCTTACAGATGTGCAAATAGAAAAGAGGAGCTAACACTCTTAGCAATGGTTCATTGATCATAGATCACCAATCCTCTAACTATTTCCAAGAATATAGAGTAAAAAAATAGTATTATCACCCACCAAAATAATTTTATCTGACTATTACCCTCCTATTCATATCGATTTTAAACTAGCTAAGCATTTGACCTTGTCTAAGAGAGTGATAAGAAAGATATAATGTTTTTTATCATTTTTGAGCCTGCCAAAGCTACTTGAGCATGGAAATGAATTGGAGGGATCTAAAGAGAAACTCATGAAGTTATCCCATGTGCCAAATGTGTTTTACATTCCATATAACTAATTGAAACTCGCTTGAAACTAGATAATCTATTTGTTTTAAACATTTAACCTATATGATGTCGGTCTCAAAATGGTTTCTCTGACATATTCTGACATGTAAGATGTTAGAGTACACTTGCGGACACTTTTCCTCTATGGGAAACCCATAAAATTTTAATAAATTAGCCAAAAATAAACTTATAATTATATAGTATAAACTAAAAAAGGATGGCAAAGCTAAATCACATTATATGACCTCTTTTAAAACCATGGGACACATTTTATAGCCTAGTAACCCCTATAAAAAGTTTGAGAATATAGGGGGTTGACATAATTTGACTTATGGTGTAATTAACCAATTATAATTTAATATTTTCTTATCTATTTAATTTCAAAAACTTGCACAAGATATTTTGGAGGTGGTAAAAATAGGCCCATGCTCCAATGCAATCTCAAACAAGCTCAACATGAGACTACGTGGATGGGTCATTTCTTGGTTTACATACTTTGATAGGGTATCATGACCTAAAAATTGAAATAGAGTATGGTTATATCATATTAAAATTTAATCACATACTTTTGTGTTATCTGACATGTGTGGAAGAGAACTAGATCAAAAAAAAGGGTCTTAAGCAAGGAGGCCTAATTGAGTCCTAATTCAAGAGAGAGAAAGGCATAAAAGATGGACTTCCATTTAGATTAAGAAAATTAAAATTATAATTAAGATATTAATCCATAATGGGTCCTATATTATTCCATTTTTTTTTAGTATTATTTGTATAACTCCTTACATAAGGAGGTTTACAGGTTTTTAGGGTTACAAGGAAACTAGACCTAGTGAAGGCTTACAGAGCAAAACATGTTATTAGGATTTGTTTCAAGAAAAAAAATTATTTTTTTAATAACTAATAACATATTTTATTACCATTCATGTATATATGATGACATTAATAATATGCACTTGATTTTTGGACCATTTGGAGTAAGCTAGGCATGGGAAATAAAGAGTTCTAAGACACCTATGCACATGAATGATGGAATGTCATATCAGATAAGTTTATGAAAGCATGGAAGATTTAATATGAGTTTATTCATATATTTTAATGGTAAAATAATTATTTTAAATTTCATTTGTCACTCCTTTCATGCAAAGAATGGTAGTTTTCAAGAAGTTAGTCAATGTGTCAAGCCAATTTGTAACCCATGTACCACTTGGAAGGTTGGAGCTTATTTAAAAGTGATAAACATGGAATTATAACTATTTTTGGACTATATAGTAGCTAAATTTATTGTTTTAACTCATATGGACACTTTTCAATCCTTTTATAGTATGCCCCTTTCTCTCTCTCTCTTTACACTTTTCTATATAAGCAACCACTTTTGGCTAGGTTGTAGAATCCCCACCTAGTATGGTGAAGCCCTTCTAGTTTAAGTAATATTATTTCCTTTTAAAAAAATATTTAATTATGATTTTTAGTTATAAAATTATTGTCTAAGTGTGTGAAGTAGTGCATAGTTGAATGACAAGTGATAATTATCTATCCTTCTATTCACCTTACTCTTTCATGTTTTGAGTAAAGTATTCTTTTATATAATAGGTCACATGAAGTGTATTTAGTTTATTTGTATTTCTCTAAGTATATTAAAGTTTAATAGTGTCTATAATTAGACATTTTATTCATCCACCTTGAGAATTTCATGGCATATCACCTTCATGTTTGAAATACTCATGTAAGAGAAAACTTTGATGTTGAAGTCATTTTTGTGAATCCTATTTCATAGTGAAAGTACATGATGGTATTTTAGAGATTAACTTAGTGAATCACCTCATTATATTATTATTTCATTCATGTTTTCTCTATACATTTTTTATCCCAAAAAAGCTAGTAGTATAGGTGATGAGTTTTAATAGACATATAAAGAGAGGTATCCCTTCAATCTAGAGGTATACCGATGTAATATATAACCAATGAGACTAGGGGTAATACCATGTTCCAATAAATATTTAAAAGGATCGAATTACCTCTCCAAGGCTACAAAATTGAGTGACAATAGTTTTGGCATGTCTAGTGGGATAATTATCTCAAACACTTCTTATCAAAGTGAATGTTGGTTATGACAAGACAAAAAATACATAAGTGTTTCTCACTCAACATTTGGTGACTCCATTATATAATGTGCATAATTAACATGTACGGTATGCTAGACTAAATTTCATTTAGCTCATTATTTGATCAAGCATGCAATGTCTAGATGTGATAACTAAGTAATATGTAGAGTATTAACCTATAATATTGATTAGTTTTATGTAATTATGTGCCAAAATAGTAAGTTCTAGATGTAAAATGACTTGTGAGACTCTTTATATAGAATGAAATTTGATTTGAATATAAGCTCTACATAAAACAATATATGTTAATTATGCACATATTATTAACATCTTGGTGTAGACAAATTTATTATTTATTTCATTTATGCTTCATGGTCCTTACTAGATCAAATTTTAGTATAGGTTATCATCCTATAAATCCACTCCCTCATCTTTAACTTCCTCTTAAATTTTAATATCCCAAGCCTATATTAACACTTGAAGAGCCTAAATAAAAATAAGACTTTGAAAGTTAAAAAGAGTAAGAGATTGAAGAAGAGTTTGAAGGAAACATGTTTTCCTAGATTTTACTACTAAAAATCCTATAAACATTAATTCCTATGATGGCATCCCTCCCAATTCCATCATTACCACTTTCAATGGGGAAGGTCATATCAACCAAAGTGATCATATGAGAGACATATAAAACTTATGATTTTTCCATAATGTCATAGAATTTAACATAGCATTCATATTTCTTTCCATCTCTCTTAGGGAAAAATTCCTTGATTGGTATAAAACATTGTTGGGAGGATTCATCACTACTTGGAATGAGTTCAAGGATTTATTGACTCAAATATTTGGGGACAAGAGTGATCATACATCACTGATTCATCAAATAAATGTAATTTAAAGAGGGCCTAGGGAATCTATGCATGAATTAAATGAAAGTTTTCAAAGAAAACTAAATAGGCTGACATCTCTCATAAGACCTCTTGTAAGATTTATTTTCCTAACCTATCTTAGATCTATTAGGATTGATATAGCTATCATGTTGCAATCCATGGGTGGATATACTTTACCTAAGGCTTATGATATAGCCATCAGACCTAAAAATGATTTGATTCAAGCCATTAAACTCCATCCAGAGGTTTAAATGAACATATTGTGTAATATGTCTTATACTCTTCCAAACCTTGTTCTCCTTCCAAATTTGAATAATGAGTCTAAATCTGCTCTAAAGAAACTAGATGATGCAAGTGATTGAGAAGTAATATGTAAGGCCTTAGAATCTTAAATTAGGTAGCCAAATAAACAATTTGTCTCCATCCAAAAATCCTACTAATACCCTAAAAAATCAAATATATTTTTACCTTAGCATAATGGTCAAGGGAGGGGTCAAGGTCAGTCTAATTTCAATAGGTCACCCAAATCCTATAATCCAAATTCTGCTCCCACCATACGAGCCATGGTTCCAATCCATAGTGACTTGGTTTAAGGAAAATAATGGAATAATTTATGATAGTGTGTAAATGGTAATGAGGGTGAAGGTGAATATTTGGTAGCTCATGGAGGGACTACTTCTCACTTTATATTAGAAGATGAGAGCTTCATGCAAGTATAACCAAATGGAGAATGTGGTAGTTAAAGAGTGAGCCTTTCAAACTTCCAAGTGGAGGATAGACTTATCCTAAATCAAATCACATCAGTTGAATATAACACAAGGTCAAATAAAATAGCATTGGTAGATGTTCAAGATGTGTATATAACTTCAAAAAACTATCCTTCAAGGTAACAAGGTGTGAATGCAAATGTGGTAGCCTCTACAAGTCCTACACCTTTTCAAAATTAGAACATGGGAAGGGTGACTCAATATTCATTGCCTCAAGCTCAAGGTACTTCATTTCCTCCTAATATGTAATAAAATGTTACTGTATCTCCTTTGAATATCATTGACTCTTCGAATAACACCAAAACAAACATATCTCTTTAGTAAGTAATTCACATGCCCAATCAAAAAGAACTACTTGAAGATCAGTTGTCATAAATCCATATTAGTCTCCAACCAATAAAAAATGATATTTTATCCCTAAAAAATGTACCCACTCATCTTTTTTTACCCTCTACCAAATTAAAAAATCCCCCACCTTTCTATCTTACCCTCATTGTGGGAGACAAGCTTGTTCATAATTGCATAGTCAATAGTAGGTAAATCACTTCAATCACATCCAAAATAGGCATAGATAAGTTACAATTGAAATATGAGATGTATATAAAATGAGTTTTGTGTCTTAATGGGACACCATCAAAGTCACTAGTATCATCAAAGGTTTGAAAGTATTCATGCATGACAATCCAAACTTTCCAATTTTAGCAAAATAAAGTGGTGGTAGATTTGTCCCTACATGTTGCTATTTGTCTATAAAAATACTTCACCACAAATATAGGAGGATAATTTTCTACTAATTGAACCTTCTTATCATTTAGAACAAGTTATAGAGTTAAGGTGATAATTAGAACACAACTATTGGCCATGTTCCACATTGAGCTATATGTGGAAGCTAGTTTTAATTTGAATTATACCATCCATGAGCAAGAGGAACATGTTATAGATGATGGATCATATTTATAACTTGAAGGTATTTCTAATATTTTTTATATGAATATGGTGCTGAGACATATGAGTATGATCCCTATGATTTTATTGAAGAGACAAGCCTTGTCACATACATCATTCATGATGAGGGTGATGAACATTCTAAGGTAGTTCCTAATGGTCATGTTCAACAAAATGAAAAAGGTAACTATTATATTCAAATGGATGATGATGATAAGTCTTTAAGTGTGATATATCATGAGTATGTCAAAGATGGTGTTATTATGCCTACTCAGAATGAAGGAATTTATGAGTGTGAAAACCATGAAGAAGAAGATGATTTATGGTAGGAGTTTCATGCTATAGTTTAGGAGTTTTAACAAGTAATTAAGATCTCCCTCAAAATAATTATGGGTTTGATTATAAGGTTATTGATGTACCTATTGATCATGACAAAGAGTGTCAAGTCACTATCAGGTAGGTTGTAGACTAGGAAGAGTATAATCAGACCATGATTAAAGTTTGTGTAGTTAAAGAGTAGCCTAGGCCTCAATATGATTTTGATTTACTTGTAGACATGATGTGCCAATAAAAATTCAAGTTTGAGACATTTATACATAAATAACTTCATGGTCTAGAGGAAAGTAAAGTTGAGACAACTCTCATGACTCCTAAGAAGCAAGTTGGGAAACATCAAATGAACATAAATGAAACCAAGTAGACTATACTTTTAAATAGACCTAAAGGAGAGCTAGAAAAAATATCAAACGGAGTTTCAAGTGGTCAACATGAATCTAGAAGAGGTCCTATAAATGATAAGTATTTTTAGCACCTTCATAAGCAAAAATAATTAACAAACATCCATCATATGATGACTTACTCTCATGGAGAAGTTATGACTCAAGAAACATCCTTTTTTATCATGACTGAATCAAGAGGAAGTGCCTCATCACCTCAAACATATTTTGAGGTCATTACATAGTAGGTTAAGTGTGTTGTTTTGAGTCTTTTGTGTGTTGTTGTCCCTAAATGGCTTTGGCATAGTGTGTGTTTAATTTTTGTTGTGTGTTTTGTGTGAGTTTGAAATATTTATAAGGCATGTCAATTTTAGATTGAGCATAAGAGTGAATCTATTGCCTAATGGAAGGATAAGGCTACTAGTCCATTAGCATTATAGGCATGTACCCCTATGAATCTTTAATAATGTTGACCAAATTTTTACCCCAACTCAAATTTGGTCACGCCCTCTAGGTTAAAACCTCATAGGTGTTTTAAATGTTTGTCATGGTTTTGTCATGGTCTCAAGTGGTCTTAAATAGTCCCATATGGTCATATGTGTCCTTGTTTAATCTTGTATAAAGGTTGGTCTTATGTTCACTTATCTAATCTTATGGTCAAGTACAAGGTATTGGAATGGTAAAAGATTCAAAATTTTAATTTATTTTAATGTTACTATAAATGGTTACTGAGGTGTATTTAATGTCATATTATCATTCACTAACGTTTATTTGACTCTCATATGCAAAAAATCACATTTTAGCCACATTTTGGCCAATGTGGAAGAGTTTTAAATACCATTCCAATAATAAAACATTTAAATAAGATTTAAAATGTCCTTGGTGTCATAAAAAGGTTAGAGAAGCTTTAAGAATAGTCATAGTCTAAAAACATATATAGTTCAATGCCTAATATTGGAAAAATGACACTTTACAAGCACTAGTACAACCTTGAAAGATTAATTTTAAGTTTACAATGCTTTTTAATTGTCCCCTAAGATCTCTCAAATAATTTTCTAGCTTTGGACCAAGTTTTAATTCAAAATGACACTCTAGACACCTTTTGCCTCTATCACTACCTTCATAAGATTAAGAAGGAAAATTTGAGCTAAATGGTATGGCTAGGAGAGGAGAGTTAGGATCCAAAACATTTTCCATTTTTATGGGTCCTATTAATATTTAAATAGGTTGAATTTATTTGAATATTTATGGCTTATTTTCTATAAACAATCAATAAGAGGGATATGAGGTCACTATGGCATATTCATCTGAGAGGGGTCTATTCTTGCACATGTTTCTCCATCTTTAAAATTGATGGAGAGGAATGGTTTTGAGGGTGCTTTTAATTATCCAAATCATTTCCATGAAGTTCCTTCACTTGGAGGAAAAATGTTTTGAGGGTGGTTTTAAGAGACAAAGAGACTGAGTTGAAAATTTGAGAGACCACCTATAGGTCCATATAGAAGGAATAAGTGAGATATAGTTTGAAATTTTCACAAGAGTTTGTAGACTCTACATAAATAATAAAGTTATCTCCTTTATCTATATCCTTCAAGCATAATGCCAAGTGGAAAATACTAGGTTCAAAAGTATATGCTAAAACCTAGACCTAAAGAGCACCTACAACCATCCTTGTTAGGTATGGCATAATATGCATGTAATGAAGAACTAGATGTGTTGAGAGATGATTAGATCCAAATTGAGACTAAAACTATTTCAAAGTCCATTGAGAAGGTCATTAGTATAAAAATATGGAGGTCTAAACACCTAATATAGTCAATGATAATAAGAAAGGCACCTACAAGTGGCAAAGCAGACATTTGGTCTTAAGTTTAGTGAAGAAAGGGGTAGAAATATGTTTGAAAATAACTATGATCCCAAATGGGACTTCAAGTAGGTTCTAATTCAAAGTCCATCAGTGATATGAATGTTAGCACTTACAAAACATTGTATATAATCCTAACCCTAAAAGGTCACTTACAGGCCTATTTGAGGATCATTACTTTTTAAGCTAAAGAGTTGATAGAGGTATGAAAGGTTATAGAAACAAATTGTAAATTTAACTAGGTTCATGGACTATTGAGAAGGTTAGGACCATTAAAGGAGAGACCTAAAATACATGAGAATATAATCATGATCTCTGGAGATAAATATAGGCTACATGACACAAACTGACATTAAGATTAAAAGAAAGAACATGGATGTTTGAAAGGACTCTACGGTCTACCTCATAAAAATAAATGGTTCATGAGGTCATTATTATCACCAAATTACACCCTAGGAGAAGGTTGTTTAGACTTATCCAATTTGGTGAATCATGGTATCACCCGAAGACTTGTGTGTTGTTTATAGTTGAGGAGGTTAGCCAATAAGGTTTTCTAAGTGGAAGGAGGTCAATCAATTATCTATTCTATATGAACAATTTTTAAGACCCCAAATAGGTCTTAAAGCCATATAAAACCTTAATAGTGACTAGTCAAGGAAAAAAGACCTCAAAATCACATATAATGCTATAGTTTTCTCCTAAAATCTATTTTATGTTATTGAGTAATCCAAGGAGATTATATACATGTACTTTGGTTCTGATGTCACTAGTACAATCTACCATAAATGCCCTATTTTTCATGTTTTTAGATTTTTTAAGAATGATATAACTTCCAAATCATTATATGAGGTCATTTGAGATGCTTCCTAGATATTAAAGTCCAAATTATTGCATAGGAGTATTTAGAGGTGGTCAAACTAGGCCCATTTTCTAAGGCAGACTCAAATAGGCTCAAAATGAGACTTAGTGGCTAGGTAATTTCTTGGTTTGCATAATTCCACCGGGTGTCAGGACCTCATAATTGACATAGAGGTTGGTGATATCCTAGGAAAAGTGAATAAAAGTAATATTTTAAAAAATATAGACTTATCAGTAGTCTAAATTTTTAAAAACTATAAAAATTAAATTGTATTGTAACAAGATTAAATTAAACTATATCAAGATTAATTTGGATTTATTACAAATAAATCACATCTATCTAATTTATTTGTAATAAGTAAAAATTATTTAAAATGATTAGAAATAATTAATATTTAAAAACTATCATAAATAAATTAGACTTCATCAATAATTACTTGGATTTATTACAAATAAATCACATCTATATGATATATTTGTAATAAGTCCTAATTATTTAAAATAATCCAAAATAATTAAAAATTAGTTGAACTTATTACAAATAAATCTCATCTATCTAAATGTGAAAAATAGTCAAAATTTATGCAGCCATTGAAACTAGTTTATAGACTACATTTATAGATAATAAAACATGATGGTTTATTTCTGAAGGAAAAATAATACATACATCAATCGAACACTCGAGTGACATGTGATTTAAAACACCTAGGATGATTGGGATGCCACATGTTAGCAATTGATTGGATCATGAAATATCTATTTAATATAAATTATGTGATGTCCTTATAACTGTCAAAGCTTATCTCATATTTATGTATATGCCATGTGTCGATCACAGGCGTTCTATTATTACATTATTAATATTATCTCCCACATAGTCGAGTTACCAAGATTATGATGTGTTAAAATCTCAGGTGCTTGATTTGTTCAAGACTTTTATTTGGATTGGTCATCCTTTCACACAACTAAGTTGCTAATATTATGCCACGTGGCACAATATCAGGTGTTTGTATGAAATGTAATTTGAAAAACTAAAAATTCAAATACTATTTGTCGATATGCAAATGTTGAAGAAAAAATATTGATGTGCAAGTGGGATATTCCAAGCATAAACTCAAAGATCATTTTACAAACATGGGAATACTAAAGTTTATTTTGCAATATAAAAAATCCAAAGTGTAAATTATTTTGTGCAAATTATGAAGACCATTTGCTAAAGACCATTTTCAAGGATGCAAAATGTGAAGTTTAATTTGAAAAACTAAAAATATAAAGAGGTTTTCATGATTTGGAAAATATGATCTAGTTATTTGTAATATGTAAAAGATGAAGACCATTTGGAATCAAAAAAATGTAAAGTGAATGTTCCAATAGTTAAATTCTATTAAATAGATGCACAGTTACTAGAATATTGAATTGTCATAGTAGAAAATATAAAACTGAAATGCCAAAGTGTATTTTCCAAGACCCAAAATGCAAAGTGCCACTAGAAATAAATATAAATAAATAAAAAAATTATAGATTCTCAAAAAATTGACTAAATTTTGAAAACAAACATTCATATTTCTCATTCCAAAATTAAGGAAACACCCTTTCAAATTTCCCAATCCTTTTATCACTATTTTTAATAGTGCTTAGTGCAATGATGCATTCAAATAGTTTATTACAATGCCTTTCAAAAAATTAGTGAGAACAAGTGTATGACCTCTCCAATTTTTATTTTGTTTCCAAGCATAGATGATAATATCTATGAGTATGGATGGTAAAGATGTTTCAGTTGGGCTTGGCTTTCATTTCTTGTCCAAGCAGCCTAAATAAATTTTTTCTTCTTCTACATCTTTTTTCCCTATATCAATTGTGATGAACCAAGCTACATTGACCCTTCATTTTATATCCCCATTTATTTTTACTATCTCAATATTGATTTTATCTCTAGCAATCCATATTGTGTAGCCCACTCCTATAGAATCATCATGTCTAACAAATAACATATCTCTAATTTATACATCTTGAGCTAGATTGAATGCAATATTTTTTATTTTGCTTCTTAGACCAACTAGTGTATCTATATATGCTTCTTGAAATTATTTTGAGTTATTTTAATTATAATTATTATTACATGTTACATCTAAATTTAGCCATCTATGAAATACAAGTGAATGTGTTTTGCATTTTGGAAGTTTTGCATCTACATAGGTTTTTCTTGGGACATACACATTTTGGTATTTGGACAAAGCATTCAATAATTTTATTCATAGTTTTGGATTTTTGAAAATATTGTATTCTTGCCTTCATTATTTGTTCTTCAGATCAAGTATGTAGAGGTTTTTGTTAGGAAAAATTGTTTGGGATTTTTTATTCAGTTTAACTTGGTTCTCAATAAAATTGGTATAAAATTAGTTATTTGGCATGTTATTGGTTAGGTATTTGGTCTTCCAAATTTTTTTTTTATGTTTTTTTTGTAGTTTTTTGTTCCTTCAAAATTTGGTCTTTGACTTTTATGTTCTACATTTAATTAGAAATTTTTTTCCCCACCACTATTTGGTCTTGGCTTTTATGTTTGGGATTTACATGCAAGAAATTATGTCAAAATTTATTATTTGGAATAAGTGGTTGGCAATTAGATCTTTAGTATTTTAGTCTTTGTAAAAATTGTTCTCTATTTATTTTTAGTACTTGTGACCGATGCTTCAATGTAGATGAGTTTGGTCATTAGGATTTTTGTTCAGAAAAAGTGCACAAAAGGTTATTAGTGGGTATTGCCCATAAGATGAGTTTGGTTATCGATAGTTTCTTTTGGACTTTGTGTTTAGAGTCATCAATTCATGAGAATTGATCAATTTAATACTAAGACAAAATCCTATCCTTGATTATCTAAAGCCTATTTAACATAACCAATAAATCAAAAGAAGCTTAAAGTGGCATACCCACCAAAAATAATGATGTGGTATACCTACCAAATAAATTGTTAAAATTCCAATTGGACAAGTAAAGATATTTCTTAAATTTTAGACATTAATGGTGCATGAACTGGAGTTAAATGTTAAAGATATATCAATCATTTGAGATCATCATCATACTCATTCATCATAGATTAACTTTGAGCTAAATTACTACTTTTCAAATACACCTAGTGACTTGCATGTGAATCATAAAAGTTTATCCATTAATTACAAGATAACAATGTCTAAAATACACCACAAATCAATTAACCATGGCCTCTTTATCTAGAATATTTAGAGGATTTTTTCCACCATCCCTATTCTTAATCAAGGATTCTACTAAATACATTAATATTATTTTCAACTTCACCATTTTCAATTATCAATACACAAATTATGTAGCTATATGGGATGCCATTGATGTAGTAGACAACCACGCTTAGGAGGAAATAATAACACTAACAAAAAATCAATTAGTGATAGATCTAATTCTGCTCAAATGACAAAGAATACATTTTGTGGTGGCCAATCTTGAAGTGATTTCATGTATATACATACTATGAGATTTATTCATCATTGACAAGATAATCGGGGAAAGGTAATTAAACAATATGGAACACAAGGCCATCATGGATTGCATCTCACGAGATGGATTCTAAAGGTATTTATCTTTGTCAAGTGTAGATGCCACTTGTGATTTATGAGGGTGGTAGGGTGGAAATAAAATAATTTACTTAACAAAACATTAAAAAGATGGCTTCTCCATAGGGAGATTATTATCCTAAGGGATAAGGAATCTATAACTATCATCAAGTTTAAGATGGGGGTTCACATTGGTATGGACCTCCTAAACAAATTATATTATTTCCATAGCTTGCAATTTTTCACTTGTAATGGGTTTCATTATTGGATATGATGATGACTTCAGACTTGACCTTCGCCTTGGGGGAGATAATCAAAGTTAGGATGAGAATAGGTTTTAAAAAAATATAAGTAACTTGTTGGTGGAAACTTATATATAATTTCATACCTCTTGGATGTTGTGATGGGAATGATATATGTACACTATGAGTCAATCTAGGATCTATCTCTAGACTACATTAAAATTTGCATTTGTGATTATTATTCATTTGTGCACATATATGGATTCATAAATAACATCACTCATATTATAGAGAATGTGTACCCAAATGTATGGTAGGAAATTTATGACGCCCCACTACCTAGGGTATCCAACTTAATTATAGACTCATTGGCACCATGGGGTGATTATTGGTTATACCCAAATTACACAATGATTATAGTTGTTGGAACTAAAGTTAACCCCTTACATATTCATAGGTACATGATAGATAAGTTGGTAGAATAAGAGATAACATTTCAAATATTATGAAATGTAAATGAGGATTTGACAAAGAAGATGAATAGTAAATTCTATGGCTCTCATGTGATGATAGGCCAAATGTGCTACATAATTTGGAGGCACTTTGGAGAAGTGGGAAAAATGTTAAAGTATTATTCATTACCCACATTGAGTCATAGGGATTGGGATCCCCATGGTAGGATTCAAAATCATATCAAGGTTCTCAATATTCCATACCAACATAAGCCTTATGATCATGACTTTCTATTTTTGAACACCAAGGATGATGCTCAAGTCTTTGAAATGGGGAAAAAAGTAAGGATTGAGTGAAGAACATTTAAAACTAATACAAAGATAACCATTTATCTTTATTGCAAATGTATGAATTATGCTCCTAACCCCAAGTGGATGGGTTACCTCATATTTATGGATCAACAAGCCTCCATAGCCTTTAGAAAAATAAGGAAATCCTTCTCAAGAAGTTCCCCATACATTGAAAGTAATAAATAAGTATCTTAGGGAAATTGAATATATAATTAGAGGAGCCCAAGGAGATCCAATTTGCATTGACACATCACATTTAGAGGGCCTAGAACATTCAAATATTTCACCTATACAAGAACTTATAAGTGTGTATACTACATCTGAACCAATTAAAAAGGCCTCCCCCATAGTTGACAAGAGTACAATTTGTTATAAGAGGAAACCAAAGTCTCATACTCTTCCAAAGGACGTAGTTATTAAGGAACAACCAGTAGGAGCTCCCTCAACTCAATAACATGCTATGAAAGGAAATCTTATCAGTAAAGAAAGAGAGACATATGAAGAGGAAGACTTGTAAAGATTAAAATTCCTTAGCCTCTAAGACATTAAATGAAAGGAACCTTTAGATGGTGATAAATTAGGTAAGGATAAACACCTCTTATATATACTACTCTAATTTCCTCTTTTGTTTCCTTTTAGTTAATTGATTCTCTTCTTCTTAATCCCAATTCCCAAACACCACTAGTCACTATCAAGGTATAATATGTGTCCTCTACCCCTATTATATCCATTTTACCAACTATTTCCACTCAACCAATTATGTTCATATCTTCAATAACTTCCAATACATCTATAGCTACATATGCCACTACCCTAGCACCCCTTAAAGCCAAAAAAAAGGCCTTTAAAAATGTTAGGGGAGAATTGGAAGATTCCCAACTTCATATATCATCCATTCAAATATGATTTCCAATGCCTTCCTCCAGTACTTCTCATTACACCATTGTGACATAGTCAGGTATAGTTGGAAAGAAGAAACTTATATGTGCCATCAACTCACTACCTCAACATAGGGGACTGGACTAGTCTAAAATCATTTGGCCTTCTCTTGAGACTACATCTGAGTACACTCAACCAATCAATCCATCCCAATTAGCCATCACTAATTGAGTAGTTGATTTAGGGTCAAAGGATTCCTAGAAGCCAAACCTCATAATTAGAGATCTACATACAATGAGTTCTATATTTGATAAATCTACAAGGAGTGTCTATAGGGTAAGATAGATAAAATTAGAAGATAATAATGGGAGAGGGATTATCCTAAAAGATATATAAGAGGTATTTACCTTATCTAAAATAAAGAACTATAAATTGGGGAAGTCACCATACATGGAGGATTATAAGTCCTATCTTGAGACACAAAAAGATGCATTGATATAATTACATGATGAAACATAAATGTCTAGGAAAGATCTTGAGCATGAGTTAGAGAAATAAAAGGATTTTTTTTTATCTGGATTAAATAAAAGAACAACAATGTATAGTTCACAATCCTCCTAAAATTAAAAATAAAGTCTAGAATGCTACTTCTATATTGTATAATATTTTGAATCCATTATTGTAATGAGGACAGAGTTGACCCCTAATTTAGTTAAGAATTATAAATTATTTAATTATTTTAATTGGGATGATAATAATTTGAAACTCCTTATTTTTTATACAACTAATAAGGCATACAACACCTTGACTTGATGACATTACTAAAGTCTTAAAATGCTCTCAACTTGGTAGTCATCAGGACTCAAGAACCTTGGGATTGGAACACTATAGATAATGTTAAGTATGCTAAACATGAATCTCTAATTTTGTAAATCTTAGGAGAGATAAATGTCTAACAAGAAATAAATTTAGTAGTTAGGCTTATAAATAGAATCAATTTTGATCAACTTCTTTAGCAGACTTTTATGAACATTAGCAAAGTCTTCATGGAATTTCATTGGAGGAGATTATGGTTGAGAATTTTTTTTAAAGAAATAAGGTGATGTAGGTGTAATTTTTTGTAGTAAAATTTTAAAATACCCAAAATTATCATGTAAGGATCTTAAAACAAGTAAAAAGGGTGCACAGACCTCCATTATTGAATATGGATATTATTTGATATCAGTATGACCTTAGGGACAAGCAATTTCGTGTTTTTGAAGTGAAGAATAAAGTTGGTGCTTTAAATTCTAATTCAATCCCACCATCCACCTCAATTCTTCTAACAGTCAGTAGCATCATGCCCACATCCATCCAATCTTGAGTTGAAGGCTAATTTAATACACATACATGTAAAAAGAACTAAACCTTGTACTCATAGTTTACTTTTATTTAGCATTGAAATGTAAAAGTTGCATGTAGTGCTTGCGATCATGTACAAATTTCATTTCTTTGTATAGATTGACTTATGTTTAGACATAGTGATAATGAACTATATGCATATATACATGTAGTTTTGAGACTAAAATTAAAATTAAGGTTTTAATTACAATGTAACTATGACTCTGAATAAACTTGGAAGATGAGGCAAACCCTCCCCAAGTATATTTATACATGTATAACCCTCATTCCAAAGGGTTGGAATATTTTTTATAAATATAGGAAGAAATCAGTTTGATGGTCTTACAACTATGTCGATGTAATTTCCTCCCATATATGTGATATTAAGGTTTTATTTTCTTGGATGTGTTAAATCAATGATTTGAAGTGTGAATAAGCAATAGATAATTATAATTTTTTTAATTGATATACACTATTTATATATGTGTAAAATATATTAAAAGTTAGCAATTTACATTGATCAAAGAAATTGGTTAAAATTGTGTTAATATTTTGAGGTGTGTAGGAGTATTTTCTTTCTAGTATAATCATCTAGGTCGAAGCTATAGCTATCATAGACACCTTATTGATTTGAGATATAATTTATTAAATTATGATGTGAAACAACAAATCTAAGAGGAAAACTTGTGCCCTAAAGTGGAGCTTATCTCTATTGAGATCCTAAAGTGTTAGATATCACCTCATTAAATTTTGGAGTCTAAAAAAAACCCCACATTAATATGTTCTCTTAATAGATACCTTGAACATATAAATGATTATAATTTTATTTTAAGGTATCTCCTAGGAAATACCTTGATGGGCCTTGTATCACCTTCAATGGGTCTCCCAGTAGATACCTTGAACATGCACATGATTGGAATTTTATTTCAAGGTAACTCCTATGAGATACCTTGAAGGGCCTTGTAATACTAGTTCTAGGGTACCCTTATGCATGTTTTAAAGGTATCTCATAAGATATACCTTTAAGGTACTCTTGAAAGTACTATAAATCCCTTCAATGTATCTTCTAGGAGATACCTTAAAGGCTCTTGTAGTAATTTAAGGGTTCTCTTAGTAGATACCTTGAACATACACATGATTGGAATTTTATTTCAAGGAGATACCTTGAAGGGCCTTGTAATACCCTCAATATTTGTTATAAAGTTTATTGTGAGGGATTTCATATAACCATGGTGTGTAGGTTTTAGTCAAGTTATAGTTATATGAGTGAATGTGTAGACATATTTAGAAATACTAAACAAAACACCTTGAGTGGAAATGTAATTTATATTCATTAATGGTGAATTGATTATTTTAAGACTTATTCAAACATTCATTTCCATTAATACAGATAAATTAGGAAAAATAACAACAAAATTGACATTCATAATGGAAAGTTAATACCAAATATGGGGTTTGAAGGATAAAGTATCTTCTAAATGGGTAATTGGTCACTATCATAAGCTAGCTACTCAAATACAGCTAAAAATAGATATAACAATGTATCTTATCACATGTGTCAACAACCACTGATTTTTAGTGCTAGATTGCAAAATATACCACATCAGCATGTCTCATGCCTAAATTAAAAACATGTCAACTCCAAATATACCTTGGAAAGGCATTCAAAAGTAAATCATTCTGCATGAAACTATAAAGGCAAATCATTACGCACCAATTTTTCATTTCACATTTAGAAAAATTGAAATAGCCAAGCTTTAAGTTGAGTGCTACATTTTCCCAATTATAGAGATTTGATGATTCACACTTCATATACTTCTTGATGAATTATCTAGGGAACATGATCAAATGGACCAATATTATCTTATCATGCCTTTATCTAATGTGTAGAAAGAAGAAATGGGTATTATTCTTGCACTCTAATAAACAAAATTTCATGATCTTAAACTATTTGAGTTTGTCTGAGCTATTAAGAATAAGCTTTTCCTTATGTACTCTTTATAAGAATCATAACCTTTAGATCTCACATTGCCTCACTAATTTCATAATTTAGATGTCAAGTAACTAATACACATTCTAAATTTTAGTGATATCGATGTAGTTATTTATCCATTCCTCTCTTGGTACAATGAGACAACATTTATATTTCCCTAAATATGACTATTATTATTAATAAACCAGAATTGGATAGATAAATCTAGATACCGACACATGGAGGCTCCCTATCCTTTTACAAATCAAAGGAATTTCCATTGATTCAAGAATTCTTAGACATATATGCCTATGTATCTCATGTCATACCCATCAAAGACATTTTAGATGAACCTATGTGTATTCTGACTAAATTCATAACCCATAAATTATGGCACATTACTTAGTCTATTAACCAAGCCACTAAGGGTTTCATTGACATCACACACATGATGATTCATCACAATGAGAAATTCAATTAACCCAAGTTATTTTTTCAATATCTCATAACCAAAATTAAAAAGGTTTGCATGAAGGCCAACCAAACTTTCCAGTATTAGTTTCTCATTTTTCTACTTTGATTCACATAATGGAAGTCCCCATAAGGAGTACATATAGACATTGACTATAGGCCTACATAGTAGTTCTAGAATCTAATCTAGATACAAGAAAGGGGAACCCTTGATCATTAAGCCAAGTTACATTAATGGTAGGAGGAATGATTGGAGTTCATTGTAACACATCCCTTAGTCTCCCCTGACATCATGCAATACTTTGGACAACATGTAGTGGTTACCAAACTAGAAAAGGGAATCATAATTTAGATTCATGAGTTACTAAAGTATCCATTTGGCTCTATGTCATATTTCATCAACATGGTTATGGAAAATGTAGAGATAATGAAATAAAAAACTTATGCATCTAGGATAACCACACCACTGCAGACTATACCCCTAGTGCAATAGTTCAGAAAGAGATATAAATAAAGGCCTCTACATCACAATTACATAAGGGAAAGTGAAAGCCCTTGAATGAATGACAATCATCTCCTCCAAAAATATGGAAGACACGTAAGGTGACTTAGCTCAATGATCCAAAGGTGTCTTAGATAAGGAGTAGCTATGACTTTCCCCAAATGAGAACTAATGAAATATAATTTTACTAGGTCATGATGGAAGAAATGGCTGGTGACTTATATGAAAAAAAGATGAAAAAGAATTGTTTTTATAGAAAGTTGTGCACATAATTCAAGTGTAAAAGAAATTTCCAAAAAATATTTGGTTTGAAATCCCACCTTGACCTTCCTTGATCGTAGTAGATATTATGCGACTAGATGTCAAGCACATGAAGATTACTATCAAGATGATTGAAGATCAACCATCTAAAACTTCCACTATTCTAACCCCTTTCACATCATTAATTGAGGGTCCATCAAAAGCACTTATCCAATGAAATATAAATATAATATAGACTCAAGTGTCCCCTAGTCTATAGGAATAATTCGCAACTTTCATATTTTAGGCCAATCCTTCTACACAGATAGTGCAACAATTTTCTACTATAACTTCATCACTATCCATGTAAAGACCAGTCACCCTGGGCAAGAAAAAGTCCTATATTTCCAATGACACTATGTGATAAAGCCCTTGAAGATTTTTCTTTGAATTCCCTTGTAATAAATTCAAAATATCACCTAGATATACTCTTAAGGTCTTTGTAATAACTTCAAAGTATATCCTAGGAGATAATTTAGGTCCATGTAATACCTCAAAGATATCTCCTTAAAGGTCATTGTAATAAATCAAAGGTATATCCTAAAAGATACATTAAATGTATCTCCTCAAAATCACTTATAATACATTCAATATATCACGTAGGATATACCCTTAAGGTCATTGTAATACCTTTAAGGTATCTCCTAAGAGATATATTAAATGTAATACGAGGCCCTTCAAGATATATCTTAGGACATACCTTGAATGTCCTTGTACTACCTTCAAGGGTACCTTAAAGGTATTTCCTAGGAGATACCTAGTAATACCTTCAAGGGTACTATGAAAGTATCTCCTAGGAGATATCTTGTAATACCTTAAATCTTATTATAAGGTATCTCCTAGGAGATAACTTCATGGTACCCTTATTTATTACAAGATATCTCCTATGAGATACCTTTAAGGTACCCTTGAAGGTAGTATAAGGACATTCAAGGTATCTCCTAGGAGATATCTTGAAGCGCCTTGTATTATCTTCAAGATATCTCCTAAGAGATACTTTGTACTACCTTCAAGGCTACCATGAAGGTATCTCCTACAATATATATTGTAATACCTTCAAGTTTGTTATAAGGTATCTCCTAGGAGATACCTTTAAAGTGCCCTTGAAGGTATTAATTACCATATTTATTAATTCTAACCCAAATATTATTATAGGCATATTCAAGATATTTATTAATTCCCACCCAAATATTATCTCTTCTAGGCTAAAATTACTTATTTTCAAAAATTCCAAGGTGGCCCTATGCATAATAACTCTATTCTATTTCAACCCTACTTCCATTTTCTATTCGTCAATGTAAGCTTCCTACCTATTACTCTATTGTAATTATATTGTTGTTGTTTTATCCTATTAGGAAATTAGTTTCCTTAATTCATAATTAAATAAAGGGTCTGATTATAGTAAATTAGTAAATAAATATGCTTTGATTAACCTACTAATTTGTGGAAATAGATAGTATTTTACCTTTCTATAAATATAGAAATAAGAAAGAGAATATTTAACTTAGCTTATTTTAGACTATTCTGGAC
This sequence comes from Torreya grandis, assembly GCA_037957365.1. NCBI lineage: Eukaryota > Viridiplantae > Streptophyta > Pinopsida > Cupressales > Taxaceae > Torreya > Torreya grandis. The sequence goes on from JARHVA010002324.1 coordinate 1,645,532, forward strand.
TGAGACAAAGACTGATACTGGAGGAGAAGGATTGTAAAACATGCTAGAATAGGCCTATAAACATCATTTTTGAGCTAGATCTTAGCATCATAAAGTGGCCACCCAGTTATCTGATGTTATAGTCCTTCAGTGCTAGTGCCTTGAGGGTAATAGCTTTCTAGGTTCTATTTAGGATGTTTATGTTACCCTATTACTAAAATTTTAGGGTTTGGGATCTCATGTAACTCATTGTGTACCTATTTCAATCTTTGATCCTCTTAAGAGCTCCTGGTACTTGAACTTGAATGCAAACTTGGGAAAAGAGAGAGGGGGATAGTGTGTAAAATATAATATGGATGCACTTCACACCTCGTGTGTGGGCATGCTACCTACATACCAATACTCTGAAGAGGGATCAAGCTAATTTAGTTCTCCTATTAAAGTTCTTGGTGTGAATACTATGTGATGTATGCAACTAGATGTAAAATTAGATTTAATTTGGATGACTAGGAACTAGTTTGAATGCTTGAATGAGCTTGGAATAGTCTTGGAAGGTTATATGTAGAGAATAGGGAAGAGTGCTTATGTGTAATTGATTGTATGCTTGACGCTTTCCTATGAATGAGTGGCAACACTTATAAATGGACAATAAATGGCCTTTTATAGGTAAATTAATGTTTGTGGGTTAGATGATATTGTATTAGGCTAACAAGGGAAAATATAAGGATTTAAGAAAATATAACCATTTGATTCTAAAGTAGATTTGGACAATAGCACCAGCAATATGACACTCAGGGTTTTGGCACTACTGTCTAACTTTGGCACTAATATAATAAAAGGATAAAACCTAGGGGGATGGATCTAAGTCTAAAAATGCTACATGGGTCTCAAAAATCTAAGTTTGAGAAGCTATGGATGACTGAGAATCAATGAAAACCAAGCTAAGATGGGTTGTATGAGCAAGAGAAAGGACCTATAGGTTAGGTTATATTATCCATGCTGAAGTCATCTAATTTTGAATTTTATATGAGTAATTCTCCCCCCCCTCTTTATTATAGTGATGAAACAAAGTGAAATACTTTGATAAAGGAAAAATAAAAGCATACCTGAACTTACTTGTTAAGGGGGAAGCTCATAAAGATTGTGTGATGCTAGATGTGCATAGAGAGAGCACAGTGTGAAGTGTGACTCTAAAAATGAAAACATAGAGTAGATTAGTTCTTACTAAATACATTATATCTAAAATAAAAATGTACAAAATCTAAGTAAGGATAGAAAAAGGAATGAATACACCTCATCAGGTACGTGAACCAATACCAAACCTATTGTGATGTTGAGTAAGGCTAAGTAATGTTGGATGTGTTGAGTGATACTATACCAAAAGTTATATCAACAATAGAGTTGAGTGTTTAATTCCCGAGAAAGTGGCTTTAGAATACAAAGAATATCCCTTTGGCTCCATCATCACCCGCTAAGTGAATATAGATGATCTTGCATGTGATAATTAATGTTTGGACTGTATGTCCAATCCTTCTAAATGGGTGGCTCAAGAATATAAAGGTTAGCTAGACCTTTAGATCCATCATTTACCCATGATGTGAAGCTCATAAAGTAATATTGGTATAAAATAGATATCATATGAGATGGCTCCTGAAGCCCATGAATTTATTGTGATCTATTAATGTGGCATGGATAGCCTAAATGTATTCTAGAAATTAGGCCACTCTTGGCAATTTCAAAAGATGGAGGTTAGGCTTCTATGAAAGCCACTCTAAAATTGATATACTAGGCTTATATGGAATCCAACTTAAGAACTCAGGTACTCAAGAATCTAAACGTGTAAGAAAGTCTAACTTGAATGTGATTCCATCCACCTATAGATTGAGTAAGACACATAATTGCTAAGAATGCTTGGAGTAAAATGAACTCAAAAATGAGAGAGAAGATCAATGTGCCATGAACATTATGCCCAATTACTAATGTTCGGAACATGTATTATGATATAAAAGTTATTCCAACTTCCTAATCTAAAATTCAAGTGAGAACCATCATGCCACTCATGATAACCCCATATATCTAAGAAAACTATATTTGAAACTGTTGAATTTGACTAATCTGGAAGTGCATAAACTATCCTTAAACTAAACTTTTTGCCTATTTTTGAAAACCCTGAGAATTTTATTGCCTATATAGAAGCATAAAAATTTAGACATCCCTATTTTTAGCACTAATATCCATTTCTAGTGTTACTATCATATGTGAAATCTAACTATTGATCTAAATTGTGCTTATTTTACTATTTTGGTTTGACCAATTTGACCTATGGATTATGTGTTGAGTGTTTTGAATGCTATTATTTTAAATATTAAGAGATTTGGTCTCTATTACAGACCCCTATTTAATTACCTCTCTTCTAATGTTAGGAATGATAAACCTACCATGACTACCCTTAGAAGAAAAGGAGTCTTGCAAGTGTGCTAAGCTATATAGATGAGAGATATAACATTGAATATTTGACAAGATATTTTAATATTGTTAAGTTGTGGAGCTAAAAACATCATTGTATGCAGACATGGAGGAGGTTGCTAAGGTGCAAAGCAACTAATATTGGTCAGGCCAATTGATGTCGGTCATATCCAGTGCACAGAGCTACTGATATCGGTCATGGATCGGCCGACGTTAGTCATCTCCAGACAGACAACGACTGATGTCGGTCACCTATGTGGTTTTGAAACTGTCAGTTTCACAAATAATTTGTTAATAAACCAGTTTTTTGCATGTTAAAGACTAATTTTAGTCTTGAGCTATGGTTTCTAATTATTGTAATTGGAAAGTATAATTATTGTTTACATGGGATCTATTTAATAGACTCATGGGCTATATTATAAAGTGTGCTAGATAAAGAGAGCATGGTTAGCTCCTTCAGAGTGAAGAGAGCAAGGGTAGCTCCTCATAGTGCCATAGTGCCAAGTGTGTATGATTAAGTAGATCTATGGGAGAGCAAGATCTGGTATAAGATCCATAGGGTTGCTGGTTTACAGAATCAGAAGGGTTCTTCATGTGTGTAAGATCTTGGTTGGTAGGTGTGCAAGGCTAGGTTAATCTACGATATATCAAGATCAGGTGATATCTACATGTGTAAGTAAGATCCAAGATTTTTAGGTTGTTGCAAGATTAAGGAGATCTACTTGGAGTACATGGTGTACTTAGACTTGGAGTACTTCAAGTACTCAATCGGTGGTACTAGCAATATTGATACTGACTGGTTAGAGGTGAACAATGACTCTGTGTTTGAGTTGTTTGTTGTGACCATAATTGAGAGAGAGCTTTGAGGGAAGATTACTGAGAGTCCTAGAGGTGTGGGAAACCTTAGAGGTGTAAGAAGAGTGTGGCACTTTTTTATTGTAATTTCCTTCTAGAAGAGTATTAATACAATTGGGTATTGTCTTTCTTATTTTGTGTTATTTCTGAATTTCTAGTTACTTGTTACTTCTGGGTAAATTCCATGTTTAGTTGCTTATACAAAGGTAATCAAGTGTGTTCTTTAAGAGTTGGGGATCCTGAAAAAGTGGTATTAGAGCTATGATCAACTAATAGGTGGTCAAAGCTTGTTAAGTGTTTGTTGATTACAGGTCACTCTCAGGGGTTTCTGATTGAGTGGGAGTATAGCAATGGTAGAAGAAAATATGGAGGAATTCAAAAGCAAGAATGATCAATTACAGTGTTATGGAAAGAAACAATAGGTAAAGAAAGATTGCTGGTTGGTTGAAGATCAACATGAAGGAAATAAAGAAGCATGTGTTGCAGGTATTATTACACTAGTTGTTCTTTTATGTTCCTTGGATAAAGTAGAATCTTGGTTTATAAATTCTATTGCCTTTTTCCATGCAGCCCTAAATAGAGTATTTTTCCATGTTAAGGTCCATGGAGACTTTGGAAAGATTTATTTAGGGGTTGGTGAGCCTTGTCAAAGTATTGGCAAAGGGGAAGTGTGACTGAAATTGTAGATGTCCAACACATGGGTGTTGAAGGATGTCATGCAGGTCCCAATTTTGAAGATGAGGCTAATTTCTTCAAGAAAGTTGGGTGATGAGAGATGCATAGTAACTCTCGCAGTAGATGCACTTAAATTAGCATGTGGTAAGAAAGTAGGTATCCTTTATTTATCTACGTATAATACTGATTCTCCTTCTGTTGTGAAGACATGGCTTTATAGGCTTGGTCACATGAGCAAGAAGGAGATGCATGTTATTAAGTGGAAGATAGATGTCTTTGACAAACTTAAAAACTAGAAAGCCTTGGTGTTCATAAAGGAGATGATGGATAGAGATTAATGGAGAGGGACTGAATAACTCTGAGCATGGCAGTTTGGATAGGGTTTTGATCCAAGGTGAGCTCATGAGTAATAATTCATCACTCACGGGAAAACACAGGTACTGATGTCGGTCAGGTGGAATTGATGTCAAACAAATAGGTACCAACATCAGTCATGTGCAGATAGGCAAATTCAATGGTGTCAGGCAGGTGGTTATCAGTGTCAGTCAGAGAACTGACATCGGTGACCAGGTGGACACCAATGTTAATTAAGGAACTAGCGTCAATAGGTAGGTCAGTCACATGGAACTGACATCAGTTAGATGCAGACTGGGTGGTGACTGACATCGATCACTAGAATGGATTTTGGGTGGACAACAATCTATCAAGGAGTCTTAAACACCCATTTGGAGGACTGAAAGGGTAAGTAAGCCTCAAATTCATTATTCCCCTTATTTATACTTGTTGCTCACTATAGAGCAGGTAGGATCTAGGAAACAGTGGGAGCATGGCATGAGTTCTTTGGATGAGAACCAAATGGGAGATTTGGTAGAGTTGCCAATCAGTATGAAAGCACTAAGAGACGAATGGATTCTTTGGTTAAAGAAGAGAGGGAATGGATATGTGAGATGGAAGGCCAAGGTATATGGTCTTGAGGAAGTTGCAAGATAGTGGTACAAGTTTGACAGGTGTATGACAGAGCATGGCTATAGTCAGTGTCATTGTAACCATTATGTTTTCTTTACTAGGTTGGATGATGATTGCAACATTATCCTGTTACTGTATGTAGTGGGGTCACAAATGCAGGGTTTTGTTGAGCTAAAGCTAAAGTTAGTTTAGTGGTATGTCATGAAGAATTTGGGAGCAGCGAAATTCTTTGGCATGAGTTTTTCTAGAGACATGGAAGGTCACAGGTTGATTTTGTCTCCAAATGATTGTGTGGATAAGGTAGTGGCAAGGTTCAAGATGCAGGATGCAGAACCAGTTTACACACCTATGGATGGACAATTCACTAGACAGGGTCCCAATTCACATGATGAGGTTAAGTACATGTGTACTAGACCTATTGTTACCCCAGTAGTGGGTGTTGTCAGCAAGTTCATAGCCAATTCAGGAAAGAAGCACTGGAGAGCAGTTCAGTGGGTTTTCAGGTATCTGAGAGGGACTAGAAGTAGGTTAACATGCTATGCAGGGTTAGGGACTTCTCTACATGGGTATGTAGGTTTGGATGTGGCAAGTTACTTGGATGACATGTGGTGCACCACAAGATGTGTGGTGGTTGGTCTTTAGGATTGATCTTGAAGAGGGATACAAGCTAGGAAATAGATTAGATTAATTATAGGTACAAGTACAGGTGTAGCTATTTATCTCTAAGTGGGAGATTGTTAGGTTGTGGAGCTAAATTCTTCACTGTATGCAAAAATGGAGGAGGTTGTTAAGGTGCAAAGCAACCGATGTCAATCAGACCAACCGATGTCAGTCATATCTAGTGTATAGAGATGCTGACATTGGTCATGGATCAGTCGACATTAGTCATCTCCATATAGACAGTGACTGATGTCAATCACCTATGCAGTTCCAAAACTATCAGTTTCACGAATAGTTTGTTAACGAACCAATTGTTTGCATGTTAAAGACTAATTTTAGTCTTGATCTGTGGTTTCTAATTATTGTAATTGGAATGTCTAATTATTATTTGCATGGGATCTATTTAATAGACTCATGTGCTGTATTGTAAAGTGTGAAGATAGAGAGAGCAAGGTTAGCTCCTTTAGAGGGAAGAGAACAAGGGTAGCTCCTCATGGTGCCACAGTGCCAAGGGTGTATGATCAGGTAGATCTATGGGAGAGCAAGATCTGGTATAACATCCATATGCGTGCTAGTTTAGAGAATCAAAAGGGTTCTTCATGTGTGTAAGATCTTGGTCAGCAGGTGTGCAAGGCCAGGTTGATCTATGGTATAACAAGATCAGGTGAGATCTACATGTGTAAGTAAGATCTGGGATTTGCAGGTTGTTACAAGATCAAGGAGATCTACTTGGAGTACGTGGTATACTCAGACTTGGAGTACTTCGAGTACTTAGTCGGTGGTACTGGTAGTATTGATACTGACTAGTTGGAGGTGAATGACAACTCTATGTTTGAGTTGTTTGTTGTGACTGTAATTGAGATAGAGCTTTGAGGGAAGATTACTGAGAGTTCTAGAGGTGTGGGAAGCCTCATAGGTGTAAGAAGAGTGTGGCTCTTCTTCATTGTAATTTCTTTCTAGAAGAGTATTAATATAATTGGGTATTATCTCTCATATTTTGTGTTATTTCTGAATTTCTAGTTACTTGTTACTTCTGGTTAAATTTTGTGTTTAGTTGCTTATACAAAGGTAATCAAGTGTGTTCTTTAAGATCTAGGGATCCTAACAAATATATAAAAATATTTTAATTTCTAAATTTTTAGATCAATAGGGGTATGTCTAGATAGATATAACAATGTAAGAGCATAGGGCAGCAACAGAAGGGAGACAATTTAAATTCAGAACGAGCGGGAAAAGAATCGAGGAGAATTTGGTAGGAGGAACAGATCCTAGTGGCATAGAAGAGGAAGAAGGAAAATATGGAGGGTCAGGTTTACTGACTGATGCAGAAAAAAGAAGGTTTTCATCTGCTAATGAGCCCTATAGTGGGGTAAAAAACTCACCATTGAAAAGTGTGTTAGAATAGTACACAGAGAAAATGAAAGATAAAGCTGAATATAAAAAAGAAAAGAACTCTGAAAGACAGACAGGGCCTCCCGAACAAAGGACCTGGTCATCGTTGTTTGGGAAAAAACCAACAGGGAAATCCCTTTTCCCACCGGTGACATCTAAATCATGCTGGGAGAAAGGTGAGTTTCAAGTTTTTATCCCAGACCCTCTACTTGATTTCTTAGTATCATCCATGGAACTCACCCAAGTTGGAAAGTTTCTAGGAGCTAGACCAAATATAGATTCACTCAGATCTATGATCAAAAAGAAATGGACTGTACATGGAGAAGTAGACATTGCACCAATGGTGAATGGTTTTTTTTGTTTTATCTTCAATTGTAAAGAAGATTTGAATAAGGTTCTTAGTGAAGGGCCTTGGTCTTTTGGAAAATACACTCTTATAATCAAGAAATGGGAAATAGAAATGGATTTATCAGACTCTTTCTTCTTAACTACCCCTATATGGGCTAGACTGCCTGGTCTTCCATTAGAATTCTGGCATGAGGACATTTTCAATGGAATTGCTAGTTCATTTGGTGAGTTAGTGGCTATGGATAACACCACGGCTTCAAGAACTAAACTCCAATGTGCCAAAATTTATGTTAAAGTGGCAAACTTGAACCATCTCCCAAAAAAAGTGGAATTAATTTCTAAGCTTGGTAAGAAAACCCAAGAGATTGTCTTTGAAGATTTGCCAAATTCTTGCTATGCATGTAAGAAACAAGGGCATTGGGTTAAGAATTTCCCCAACAGGGGTAGATCCCATCCAAGAAATTTTTAGGAAGGGAAAAATATAAAGATTCAACAAAAGAAAATATGGAAGGTAAACGAGGACTATCGAAAGATAGGGAAGAAACAAGAAGCTTTAGTAGATCTACACACAGAAGAGGATAAAATTTATGCAACAGAAGAAGATGGCATCCTAAATTTATTAGGAGAAATAGAGCCCCTATTAAAAAAATTTAGTCCCCTAATGGAAGAGAAGGGGATGAAATCAGAGAACAAAAAACCAGATCATCTAACAGAAGAAGAAGCTAATTTTCTAAACCAGAATACCCAAAGTTTAGAAAATCAACTTTTTAAGGTAAAGGATATTGAAGGATTAGAGGAAGGAGAAGTATTACCTGAAGGGGGGAATAATATAGAAGAAGGAGAGATGTGTGAAGCCCAGATAGGGGAAAAGCAGGAGGCATCAAAGGATGAAAATAACACTCCAGTGAAAGAGGCCCTAATGGTAGAAGAAAAGAAAGAGACTGGTAAAAATTCAAAAAACCAAAAGATAAAAGGTGAGAAAAAGGACAATACAAGACACATGGTGACGAGAAATGGCAGTGTGAAAGGAAATGGTCCTCTTAGGAGCAAAGAAGGAAAAGGAACTGAACCGCAAGCCAAATTAAAATCGGATGTAGGATCTCCAGATAAACCTGGGAAAAAATATGCAAAGAGGAATAGAGAGATGGAAAGCAAGCACAATATAGCAGATGGAAAGTAGGCAACCCTGCTGAAATGGCTCCATAACAATAAAAACCAATGAGAATTCTTAGCTAGAATATTAGGGGGCTAAATAGCATATATAAAGTAGATTTAGTTAGGAATTTTGTCAGAGAGCAAAAGCTAGACTTCCTTCTGCTCCAAGAAACCAAAATGAGTAAAGAGAAAGTAGAACAGATCAAAGATTTTAAAAATTATACTATTAAGGCTAGTAGCTCTAAAGATGCTTTAGGGGGAACCATGATCCTATGGAAAAAAAACCAATATTCTGGTTCTATTTTGATGGAAAGTAAAAAAAAATTGGCCGTTAAAATAACTAGTTTTGACCAAAAGGAAAGTTGGTATGTTGTAAATATCTATGCTCCAAATGCCAAGAACTAAAGGAAAAAGGTTTGGGAAACCTTCTCAAATCTCAGAAGCAAAGATTATTGTGGGCGATGGATTATAATGGGAGATTTTAATGTTCCTCTCTATGATTATGAGAAAAAGGGTGGTAATACTATTCAAATGGAAGGGAGATTTGATCTCATGGAGTTTATAAGTAAAGAAGGCTTAATGGATGTGGAGCTACAAGGAATTCAGTATACTTGGAGTAATAAGAGACTTGATAATGAATGTATACAGGCCAAGCTTGATAGGGCTCTCATTTCCCTAGACAGGATAAAAGATTATACTTGTAAATTGGAAGCATGCCATAGAATAGGCTCAGATCATTTCCCTCTTATTTTCACAGCGGTCAAATTAAACCAGAAAAAGAATCATCTATTTAGATTTGAAAAGATGTGGATGCAGCACCCACAGTTTGAAAGCAAAATAAAAGAGTGGTGGAATATACCTATTGAGGGAACAACTCTCTTTAGAGTGGCTTCCAAGCTCAAAAATGTTAAAAAGGAAGTTAAGAAATGGAATAAGGATTGTTTTGGAAATATCTTTGAGAAAAAGAAGACTATTAAGGAAGAAATTAGTAGAATTCAGGAAAAAATTTATTAAAACGGTTATACTTCTAACTTCCATAGAGAAGAAAGTGAACAATTGGTTCAATACGAAGATATTATAACAAAGGAAGAAACCTATTGGAGACAAAGATCTAGGGTGCAATGGTTGAAAGAAGGAGACAAAAATACAAAGTTTTTCCATCTTTCCACTCTGAAACACAGAGCTAAAACTCATATTCAACACTTGAAAAAAGGAGATCAAAAGATAACAGAGGAAAAGGAAATAAAGGAGGAAATGCTTTCATTTTTCTCCTCCCTGATGAAGGCTGATAGAAACATCAACTTGAAAAGTCAGGATGATATCCTATGCGTGGTTCCTCCTTTGGTCTCGAAGGAGTAGAATAACATGTTATGTTCCATACCTAAGGAAGAGGAAATATTCAAAGCAGTTAGATCTTTAGGAGGAGATAAAGCACATGGACCAGATGGCTTTCCCATGTTCTTTTTTCAAAAGCTCTAGAAACTTATTGGCAAAGATGTCAGTAATGCGGTGAAGGAATTATTTGGAGCCAAATAGATGTTGAAGGAAGTTAATGCCACTTTTCTGTGTCTAATTCCAAAAAAGGTTGGAGCTGACAGTCCTGATCATTTTAGATCGATTAGCCTGTGCAACTCCTTCTATAAGATAATATCCAAAGTTCTAACAACTAGATTAATTCAAGTGATCCCATCGATAATAGCTGATCAACAAAATGGATTCATCCCAGGCAAACAAATCCTCAATTCTGTAATAACGGTGCATGAGAATATTCACTCGCTGTTCAGCTTAAACAATGAGGGGTTCATAATGAAAGTGGATATTGCTAAAGCATATGACAGGGTGGATTGGTTATTCCTTTCTAAAATCCTTACTACCTTTGGCTTTGAACAAAGAGTGGTTGACATGATCAAGCAGTTGATATCTACTACTTATATTGCTGTGTTGGTAAATGGGAGTTCATCTCATTTTTTCAATCCGTCAAGGGGATTAAGATAGGGGATCCTATTTCCCCTATTCTATTTATAATTATGGCTGATAGTATGGGGTGATACTTAGGAGACTTAGTTAGTAAAGGTTTATTTAAGGGCCTGAAACCCTCTTTGCATCCTTTAATATGTTCCCATGGTCAATTTGTTGACGGCACTATCTTCATGGGGCAATTTGAAGTCACAAAAGCCAGAACTTTAAAGGAAGCTATAAATTTATATTCTTCTGCCTCTAGACAACTGATAAACTGGAATAAAAGTGTAGTATTCTTTAGTAATACCCCAAGTCACAGACAGAACAAAATAGCAAAAATCCTTGAATGTTCCATAGGATCTTTTCCTTCCTCTTACCTTGGTCTCCCTTTTGGGATGAAAGTTCCTAAAACTTTCTGGGAAGGACTTATTAAAAAATTTAGTAAGAAATTAGCAGGATGGAAAGATAGTTTTCTAAGCCAAGCTGGAAAGCTCACCCTCCTCAAAGCAAGTCTTCAAAGCATACCCACGTACGCTTTGAGTCTTTTCAAAATCCCCACTAAATTTGCTGAAGCTATTGAAAAAATTCAGAGAAACTTTCTTTGGTCAGGTACTGAGGAGAAAAGAAGAATGCCTTTAATAGCATGGGATAACAGCTGTAAACCTATCAAGGAAGGTGGACTAGGAATAAGGAAAATTAGAAGTATGAACACAGATCTCTTAGCTAAGCAGGGTTGGAGGGTTTATCAGGAAAATAAAGAATGGAGCAAAATATGGAAGCACAAATACTTATTTAAGGCAAAGTCACTCCCTGAATTCTTTTCTAGTCCAGACATTTCCCATCCTTCTGCCATATGGGGGGCAGTCCAGGGGACTAAACATGTTTTAGAAGAAGGAAGTTCCTTGAAAGTTGGCAATGGCAAAAACATGAAATTTTGGGAAGATATTTGGTTAAAAGGAAAACCTTTGCAAGATGAAATCCAAGATAAAGATGTTATAGACTGTTGCAAGCAAAGAGTGGGAATAATGTTTAACCAATACTGGTAGAACAACTCCTGGGTGAACCTCACTGACTATGATCAAGATTTCAAGGATATTCAACTATCCCTAAATGCTATATCTCTATACCCTAATCTTGAAGATAAGATTGTTTGGCACAATGAGCCAAGCAGACAGTTTAAAGTTTCCTCCATTTTCACTTCAAAGGGAAATGGCAACAAACCACTATGGACGAAGGCCTGGATCAAGGGGCTCATCCCTAAAATCAAAATCTTTTTCTGGACCCTTCTCTAAAACAAAATCTTAACTTTGGACAATTTACAAAAAAGAGGAATATATATTGTGAACAGGTGTATTCTTTGTAAGAAGGGCCTTGAAGATAGAGATCATTTATTTATAAACTGTTCTTTTACACAGCTAGTCTGGAAAGAGATTCTCAATTTGTGGGGCATCGCATGGATCCATCATAAAAATGTGGAATTATCTCTTAAAAGCTAGTACTGCCCCTCCAAGAATTTTGAAGTAATTTTTTTATGGAAACTTACTCTTCCCCATATTTGGTGGGGAATATGGAAGGAAAGAAATAACCAAATTTTTAGAAATAAAGAACTCCCTAGATGGGTGGTAGGATAGAACATCATTAGAGCTATTAAGGAGATTTTTTTATCACAAAAGAATCCAAGCTCAACTCTCCAAGTGGTTAATCCCTTAAGTACAGAAAATTCTAAAGGTAAACCTGATAATCCCAAATTAGGAGTTACATGGAATGCTCCCCCTCAAGGGTGGATTAAAGGAAACTTTGATGGAGCTACTAAAGGGAATCCAGGGAATGTAGGTTGTGGTGGAGTCTTGAGAAACCATATGGGAAAGGTTATTGATGCTGTTGTAATCCCCATAGGTAAATTGAATTGCCACATTGCCGAAGCTACTGTTGCCCTTCAGACCATCAAAATAGCTGTGGATTCAGGATATCCTAAATTGTGGCTAGAAGGGGACTCATTGAACATCATAAATATTCTTAACAATAAAAATATTGTGTCTTGGACTATAGAGGATATGGTAATGGAGATGAAAACCTTAATAAAAAAATTTGATAAAGTGACTATAACCCACACCTATCGTGAAGCCAATGGAGTTGTAGATTGGTTAGCAAACTGTGCAGTCTGGACAGGACAAAAAGTGAGGTGGTAGGAAACATTAGAAAAGAATGTGGAACTGAGGGCGCTCATTCTTCATGATGCAACTCATGCAAAGGAAGGAAAGATTAGAATGTAATAGAAATATAATGAGTAGGAGGAGTGGTTTTGTGGGGAAAGGTCTACAATCATTAAAGAGGAAGGCTCTTGAGAGTGAGAAGCGGATCCTGAACGTGCCCAAACAAAGCCGACTTTCAAATCAAATTGGTAGTAGTTGGGATCATTGTAAAGTTCATAGCGATTGGGTTTCAAAGGAGATGAGTATCACTCGCAAAAGGAAGGAGAACCAAGGAAGCATGAACCCAAAAATTGTGATGAATGGAGAGAGAAACAAGATGTCTAGAGAATTCTATAGAAAGGAAAAGTTGTGAACTATATGGAAAGGCTACATGGGTCAAAACCGCATATGACTATGGCTTTTTTCAAAAATTGGATTGATGAAAGGGTCACTTTGCATGGTATCACAGTGAACCTAACTGAGGATTTTATAGTAGAGGTTACAGGGCTACCTACGGATGGACTTAAATTCTCCAAGCAGACAAGCATTTCGAACGAGGCCTTTTGTAAGTTCCCCAAGACAGATGTGGAAGAGCAGAAGCTAGTCAGAAATGGGGATTTCTATGAATTGGAACATATTAAGGGGATGGAGGGATGTCTTATGCTGTATAAGGGAGTATTTCATCCTGGACAGAAGAAGCAAGAGAGTGCATAAATTCCACTTTGTTTTCCTTAATCATTTCAGACACAAGGTTAGATTGTCTTTTCCCTTTTACCTGTGCTTCTCTTTGGTCCAAATTTTATTTGCTCATAGGAAGAAGGAAACGTGTCCTATCCTGCATGAAGGCCTAATTCTGTTAATCGAAGGCTACTGCAAGAATAAAGCTATGGTTAAGAACCCTAACCAGGGGAAAAAGAAGGAGTCTGGGAGTAGAAAGAGTGAAACTGTAAAAGGGAAAGACAAAATCAAGTTCCCCAACACCAAAAATTAGAATGTGGAAGAAGATACAGAGCGGGCGAGAATTGATAAACCTAGGGAGGGAAATATGGAGGAAGAAGAAGGTACTAAAAGCTAGAATACAAATTCAAATGAGGATGAAGAATGTCAAGAGAAGAATGAGAAAGAAGGAGTCAGCAAAGAGGAGGAATCTAAAAATAGTAAAGAAGAAACTGAGGAAAATCAGAAAGTGTCAGAGGAAGATATTGTCCAGGATGGCCCTATTGAGGACCCTATTTCAAGAAACGAAAGGGAAAATATAGTTCAGGATGACAATCAAGAAATGGAGATGGAAATTCAAACTGGAACAAAAGAATAGTATCAAAGGGGCCGAGAGGATCACTTTGAAGAAGGTGGGAACAGTCCCAATAAGAATTCTGAGGAATGGAGAGAGAAAAGGCAGAAATATGGAATGCACACACCTATGAGTTGGGTTAATTGCAAAGCAGAGGCTTCTCTCCAACTTGATTCTTGGATGTGTAAGGAGATTAAGAATCTCAAAAGGAAAGTGGAAATTATGGAAGATAACCAAAAAGCTGCATGGAACAAAATTAACAACATGGAAAACTAGATAAGAGATATCCCAGTCAAGCTCAAAGATTACGAGAATAACCTTTAGGAACTCATTAGGGAGAACAGAATGAAAATGGAGGAAGTAACATCCAACATATGTGTTGCAACTGCCAATATTGGAAAAAGAGCTAGTGAGGAGACCAAATCTTTGGAGGGGCCTAGCAAAAGGATGAGACAAAGCTCAAGAAAGAAGGCTACACAAGAGGGAGCCAAGTTGGCAGTAACTACCACTCAAGATACTATTGTGAAAGGTACAAAAACTGTGAAAATGATTTTGAAACTGGAAGAATAGTCTGGTTCTTCTTACTGGTTATGTTTTCTGGTCTTGTTCTCTGGTTTCTTTTTGTAATCTTCTATCTATGGTGTAGCCAGATCTATGTTAAATCTGGGTTTTGACTAGTGGTCTCTCTAGTGGTTTCAGGTCCATATAAAACCTATTTTTGCTACTTCTCTATAGTAGTTTTTAGGTTCTACCTGTGGACGTTGAAGCTTTATCTTGCTTTCCTTGTACTTGGGTTTCAGGATCCCATCAAAACCTATTTTTACCTTTATCTAAAACAATGTAAGAGCATGTCATGATATTGATCTATACTGGTAATGTTAGATGTTAGATACTAGTTGCTAGTAAGCATAGAGGGATGGAGTGTGATGTCTATCATGGCATGCAAGCAAGACAAATTCATGATTGGAATCATGACATTGCACATATTGATGAGAAAACAAGCATATGAAGAAATAATTAAGAAGAATACATGGGTGGCTAAAGGGCCAAGAAAACAAGGGACATGGGCACATGTCACTCAAACTAGAAGACAAAATTTAAAGGCATGTTCAAATGCCACATACACATACAAGTGAGAAAAAAATATTAGAATAAGGGCCACAAGCACATGGAATAGTATAAACAAAGTACATTACTAAATTTCCTAAGGCACACACATGAATATATTCAAAAGACATTAGATAATGTCTTAAGACACAAGTAAGAGACTAGCTGAAATTGAAAATGCAATCAGATAAGCTCCACTAAGAAAGAAATGAAATCATGTAATAACTGGAAAGAGATAAGAAAATCTAAATAATCAAAGAACATGTGAGAGTATGCATAACATGTATAGTACAACACTAGGTATATGTTAAGAGATATAAAAGTGTTAGATACTAATCAAATGTCGATATAGAGATCTATGTAAGCTATAAATTAATGTAAATCAACATGATAACTTAGAGTGTGTAGTGTAAGAATGCCATAACCTGGATGGTGTAGTCATGTTTAATATGCCTCCATTGGGTATATATATTATTGTATGTCTCAAAATGTAAAATTAAGAATGCCCACTCTATGAGTAGAATGAAGCAATCATGTATCTGGATATCACTATGCACACTCTAAAGAGATCAAGTGAAGCATGGTAATATAAAAAATTGACATACAATAGCATGAAATAGCAAATTTTAGTCCTAACATGATAGTAGTAATGTAAAATATAAAGGATGCATATAATCAAAATGTTTTTGGTGTTTTTGATATATTTGAATGTTTTTGTATTTTGAAATATTTGAAGTTATGTACAAGTAAGATGGGAGAAAAAATACTAATCAATGAGCCTCAAATGAGACTCCTTGTCATGGTGTCTTATGTCAAATAACTATATTGTGTGTGATTGTGAGGCATGAGCGTATGTCTAAGATTTTGAAGCTACTATGTGTGTATGTTGTAACTACTATAAAATATATAAAGTGGAAACCAAATGTGGGGTCCCCCTATAACATTAAGAAGTGTATGCAACTCTATGGATCTTAGGGACCCATATAAGAGTAGGATAATGAGCTCTCAGATCTAGTGCTCTCTATGTAACTGTATGAGATCTCAATATACCTACTCGAGGTGTGAACACTATAGCTAGAAGTTATCTAGAATATTGTATCTATGGGGGTGTATGAACCCATTGTACTAGTGATGAGTGGAATTTATATGACTAGATCTGAAGTGAAAGTGGAACTAAAACTAGAGAAGAAATTGAAACTAGTGACAAAACTATAACTGGTGACTATAATTTGGTAGATGGCTCTAAAGTGGGGAGTGGTAACTCATAAGTAAATCAACCAATTGTAATAACTTGATTAGTGTGAATGAATTTTATGAATCTATGAAATATAGATTATACTATTTCAATTTTTTAAATCCATAGGTGACCAACATATCAAAAACTCTTACACTAAGCCCTATAGTGAAATGTGTGGTCAGATCTATGGGACTAACCTATAGAGGAAGTGTAATATTGCCTAATCAAATATATATGTGCCCAATGAACCCATTGACAACTTTATCTGTAGGAGTGACATTATGTCCTAAAAAACTGAATTAATGCAATAATGTAATGGTGCACATGTTGATGATGGAACCATTATCGATAAGGTCATTATATATGGATTGATTATGAAAATGTGACCTGATAAAAAGTGCATTATAATCTAAATCATTGTTTATAGTCTCCTGGTCTAAGAATGATATAGAAGGTATAACTAGAACTCTAGACTCATACACATTTATCATAATACTCAAAAGATGTGACTCAACTAAAAATGCCTGGTATGTATTAGGTGGAGGATGTGCATGGTATGCATGGTGAACACTTGATGTGTCCTATTTCTCTTATTTAGAATTCTATGTAAATGGATCTAAGGAGATTTTCAAAGTTTTATCTTATGTTGGCTTTGCCTTTGGAGATTATCATATATCAAATCATGTATCTTATGTCACAAATTGATGCATCTATTTGTAGTGTGGTCTAGTGCCCTATAAAAATCACAAAATGCCTACTGATCATATCCCTATGAAAGAAGTTTTATTGGATCTTCTTTTAAAATAGGAGGGAGGGTTATGATGTTACATTCGAATAACTATTATAAAACCCTAACTAGAGAAATTGGTAGATTGGTGAATGTGCTACAAGGTACTACTGATAAAACCACATGATGG
Source organism: Torreya grandis (assembly GCA_037957365.1). Lineage (NCBI taxonomy): Eukaryota > Viridiplantae > Streptophyta > Pinopsida > Cupressales > Taxaceae > Torreya > Torreya grandis. The sequence continues at coordinate 1,662,731 of JARHVA010002324.1, forward strand.
GGGGCTTTAAATCCACATTGAATGTTGGTTGATTTTGATTCTTATTGTCACTAATTTTGACCTTGTATGGGACTTTTTTGTTACTCTTATTAGTTGTGTCTGTGATACTTGAGTTTGCCCATTAAAATTAGCTTGACTTCTCATTCCTTTAGTGTCTGACACAATTTAGTGAAGGAAGAGAATATTTTGAACATGATTAATTCATTAAGTGCTAGAAGAAGGCTCCATTTGAATATATCTGATCTAGTTGAATGGATATAGTTGAAGTCAAGAGGGTTACCACTATGTCTTATACTTCATCTTGAATGAATAGATGTAAATAACTTAGGTGGTATAAGGAAAACAAATTGGATGATAGTATCAAAAATTAAACTGATATAATCTAAGCAAGGAATTAGAATATGCATAAAAAGGATACAAAACTCTAAAACATGTAAAGTGATACCTCAAAAAGTAAAAAGGAGCTAGTATATGAAACTAGGGATGTTTCAAATATATTTGTGCAAAATAATATGAATTTTTGAATTTGAAATTTATTTTTTGAGTTTTATATGCAACTAAAATTTTAGAAAATAATGAGAAAAGTACTAGAAATTAACTAGTAATGTATTTAATGCAACTAGGGTTTTGAATGATTTTTTACAAAATTATTATAGTAATTTGAAATTTTTTTATAAAATTTGTAGTTTTAATTTTTAAAAATTGAGGAAAAATATAAAAATATTCCTAAAATTAACAATATATTTTTCCTATTGGTTTGAAATTGGTTTTGTGTAGAAAGGACCTTGTATGTGTAAACTACGGTTTAAGTGAATTTATTGAAAAATATTTCAATTAAATTATAGTTTTACAATTTTAAAATTTGGGAAAATTCTACAAAAAATTAGAAATAATTATCCCTAGGGTTTCTAGGTTTTGTGTGCAAAATTCAAAGTAAGTTGGGTTCACCAAATGTTTTATCCCTTTAGGAAATTAATTTGTTTAATTCCTAATTAAATAAAGGGTTTGAGTATAGGAAATTAGTAAATAAATATGCTTTGATTAACCTACTAATTTGTGGAAATAGATAATATTTTACCTTTTTCTAAATATAGCAATAGGAAAGAGAAGATTCAACTTAGCTTATTTTTTACTATTCTAGACTAAGATGAATTTTGATATTCGAGGATTAGGAATGGGAAGTAGGATAAAACATGCTTGTAAACATCATTTTTGAGCTAGTAGTAGCATTGTAAAGTGAACACCCTACTATTTGATGTTATAGTTATTTGATGTTAGTGTCCTAAGGGTAAGATATTTTTGGGTTCTATTTGAAATGTTTTTTTACCTTGTCACTAAAATTTTAGGGTCTAGGACCTCAGAGAGCTCACGATGTGACTATTTCAGTCTTCAATCCTCATAATAACTCCTAGTACTTGAAATTGAATTAAAACCTAGGAAAAGAGAGGAGGGGTTAGTGTGTAAAATATATGTTGGATGCACTTCACACCCCATGTGTGGGCACACTACCTACATACCAATACTTGGAAGAGGGATCAAGCTAATGTAGTTCTCCCATTAAAGTGCCTGGTGAAAATACTATGTGATGTATGCAACTATATGTGAAACTAGATATACTTTGGATGACTAGGGATTGGTTTGAATGTTTGAATGAGCTTATAATATTCTTGGAAGTCCATATGTAGATAATAGGTAAGAGTGCTTAAGTGTAATTGCTTGTATGATTGCCTCTTTCCTATGAATGAGTGTCAACCCTTCTAAATGGATAATGAATGGAATTTTATAGGGAAAATAACAATTATGGGTTAGATGAAACTATATTAGGTTAATAGGGTAAAATATAAGGATTCAAGAAAATAATATCATTTGAGTCTAAAGTGGATTTAGAGAATAGCACCATAAATAGGACACCCTGGGTTTTGGCACTAGTGTCCAACTTTAGTGCTCATGTCTTAGAAGGATGAGACCTAGGGGGGGTGGATCTACATATGAGAAGGTTATCTAGGTCTTAAAAATATATGTTAAGTAAGCTAAATATGATTAGGAATCAATGAAAACCTAACTGAGAAGGGTTGTGTGAGTAAGAAAGAGGACCTATAGGTTAGATGTTATTAACCATGCCTAAGTCATCTAGTTTCACATTTTATCTGACTAAATTTGTATGGCTTAAATGTATATTAACATACACATAGGAGTAGAGGCTTTTTCTCTCTTGTGATGGAAAAAATGATCTAGATTTTTTTTTTAAAACTATTAATCTATAATAGTCTCTATTATGATTTGATAGATATTGAGAAACCTTATTCTCTTTATTATTATTTACTGGCATATATTCTCTTCTCTCTAAAATAAATTGGAAAGAAATATTTATTTTTTATTTATCTTGTGTTGTGAGGTCTAATGGTGTGATCAATGTAAGTTTTATTTTAGGTAATACATCAGGGTTATGAATCTTTTTTTCTAGCAAAAACTAGTCTTGGAATCTCTTTCCTATAATCTCAGTCAAACATCATATGTGTTTTTGACTCAAAATTTTATTTACTTTTTTTCAAATGGAGAAATCAATTGTAAATGGTAAGTGGGAAGTCAATTCTAGTCTTAAAATCATGAATTTGTTGTCTAAAATTTTTGTGGTGGCTTTCAACTATGATATCCTTAGAAGAATTTTAATCTTTATTCTATTAAAAAATATTTTCATGGCTTGAAGAGGAGGAATAATGGATGATTTTGTCATTATTGAAATAGTTGACCAACCACTGTGATGATTTAGATATAGACTTATTGGATTTTAGATTGGAGGTAAATAAATATAAATTGGTTAAATAACATGGGGGTAGGCCTCATCACAAAAAAAAATTATACCAATAGATTATTTACAAATAGATAGCCTAATTCCTTACCATCACTGTTATGTATGTTTTTAAGCTTTATTTTATAAATTTCTAATTTTTTTCCATTTCTTTGTGATGTTGATTATAAAATACACAATGCAAATGGATCCTTTCCTCCCTAGCATTCCATTTTGATAAATCTTCAAGAGGCATTTGGCCAAATAGTTTTTTGACATGTTAATCAAGTATGTTATTATTATGATAATGTAAAAAGTATTAATTTTTAGGAACCAGAGTGGAAGTTAAAAGGAAGGGAACTACCCACATAGCACCTAGGTTATTAGGTCTAACTAAATATCCCAATTCCAAGGCTTTCAAATACCTCCACATTTAAATTCCACCTCTCAAACTAGTCACATCTATGCCAACTATTTATAGCTGATGAGGAGTATTATTTTCCCAATAATGAGGCATCATTATTTTTTCCTTGGAAAAAAAGTGTAACTTCATATTAATTAAAATTAGAAATAACATTGTGTAGATGAAACAACATTCCAAAGGAAAAAATTCCAAACAAAGGAGGTAAAATCACCCCAACACAAAACACCCCAAAGGGTGAAATAAAACAAATCTCACCCATAGAGAGTGAACAAAAACCCCTAAAAGCAATGAGGGAATAATAATAAAAGTAGTGAATAATACACAAAAAAAGAAGTTTAAGCACTAGCCTATAAAAAGATAGACTAAATTAATGAGGAATATATCTCACGTATTCTTATATTGTACCCTTTTTTGTCTTTCTCATTTTTAACCTCCTACCATGCCCCTTGAGAGGGTTACACCATGACTATCTATAAATATAATCTATGACTATCTAGAGGAGAAAGTAATGTCAATTGTTTTAGATTTGAATTGGTCACTAAATCCTTATCAGAGTAAGAACTCTAAAAATCATAAGCTCACTTCACCCTTCATATAATATTCTCATTTAGGTCAATTCTCATTGATGGATTTAGTTCTAGTCTTCTTTTTATCTCAATAAGAACAAATGCCTTAGCCTGGGTATCCAAGTCTTCATCTTCATTAATTTTTGGTTCTATATGTTGACCTTCCTAAAATTGAACATCCTCTTCATCCCCTTCCTTTTTGCACTAAAAAACTCCATTTTTGGGAAGTTGTGTTCACCCCTTTTTTCTTGGGAGGATGGGCTCATGCTTTGGGGTAGGTAGCTCATAGATGTCCTGGTAGTTTACAATTTATGCATCAAAAATTTGTATTATCATAATCCAATACGTGAATGTGTTATTATTTTCCTTAAATGATAGTGATATTATTTGGTAAGCCCTTGCTAAGATCTATCTCCACACAAATGAGATAATAAGTAAATAACCTAGCAAATATTCTTTTGATATCAATTTTGATATATGTGCCTAATAAATTTCCTATCACTATAAACTCACAAGCAAAGTGTATTTGTAGACTAGGTAGCCATACCCAAACTAGGTCTTTAGTGATTGAGAGAGAATTTGGATCAAATTTTGGAAACCATGGAGTTGTGAAGAGTTCTGCATTTCCTCAAAACCAAGGACATTCGATTAAGAATTTTTGATAGTCCTCCTCTTTAGAAAATTATAAAATGAAAAAACCTTTGAAGCATATCATGATATCACTCTGATTTTTCCATGTAAAATGTACCCATTGATATAATGTCAGTGTGGATGGCCAATAAACCATTGAATTTATAGATAATTACAATTCTTTCTAAGTTTTCATGATATTGTAACACATCTTCATCAGTCATATGAACTATTGGCCCCTCTTCAACATGATCAACTACATACGCTTTGGGTATGGAAGAGGGATTCAATACACTTAGTTTATTGATTGTTGTGTTTTTCATCACTTTTTTAATGATATGGGTTTGGATGATGAAGATGTCCCTGAATAAATCGCTCCTCTATATAGTATAAACATCAAATGGAGAGTGGAATCTTTGCCAATTTTATAGCTCATTAGACGATAATGATCCTTAAGTTGTCTACCCTAAAAAAAGAGGCATTGTTGATTATGTGAAATCCCTTATGAGATCTCTAACTTCCATTTGAGATCAATAACATGGTCTATTAGTTGAACCCATAGACAAATAGTTTCCCCAGATAGATTTTTGACCATTATCTGATTTCCTATCTTCTATTTACTAGTTTATTTCACTATAGTATAATCATTATACAAATTACATGCCAACCCATTGGCAATCAGTTGTCCACTATTATTTGTATAGATAGCTATTTAGGAGTCCACATTACATTCAATCATTTTGTGAATTTTTTTTGAGCAACCTCTAATTGTCCCAAATTGGAATTCACACATGATGAAAATTTTGATTTATGTGTCATTATGTCAAACAAATTATTTGCATCCATGTTTCTAGGAACTTAATTAAATTGTATCTAAGTGGATCTAAAACCATAGTTGCTACCCACTCCTATTTTAATGATCACTAAGATTAAAACCAATAACCCTTGACTCTATAAAGATATATAAACACTTTTCAATTTTTTTAGTTGGTTCTCTGACTTTGAATGGTCACCCATCCAATATCCATTTTATTCCTTGTATTGATATCCCAGGTGCCAATTTTTGTTCATAAATTTTGTTTAATACTCTAAATGTATCCTCTTCATATCTGGGATTGAAATATGCATTCCATGAGTTAAAATAACCCCATGAGATATTGTCAAATAGTTTTTAAGTAGTCTCCATGTTAGGTGTCTCTAATGCTAACCATGAAGAGATTTCATAACTTAGTTACCATATTCATCTGAATATGGGCTATATATGGTTTAAAACAAATTTTTTTAGAAAACTAATTTGTTCATTCAAATTTGTATTGTTTTAGAATATTCATTTTTTTGGGAATATTCATTTTAATTTTTTTAAATTAAAAAATAATGTAAATAGTAAAAATGAAATCAAAACAATTAAAAGGAAAAGTGGCAAAGCACATTTTTAATCTAGTCATGGATCATATAGGGGACATAAGAAAATAAAAAAACCTTAAAGTTAAATGCTTACCATTTTATATTTTCAAAAATGACGGATTGTTATAGTCTAGCAAAGTAGTTATAGTTATAGTGAAATGAAATGAAGTGGAAAATAAAAAATGATTATAGTTAGAGTATAATAGAGTAGAATCAAATGATGATGGATACACCACATAGTGCAAAGGAGAATCTAATACCAAGAAGATAGACTTGATCCTTGTAGGGTTACAGACTCTACCATTGACTATCATAGCGACAGGTGTCAAGTGAAGTCTCAGGTAGGCTAAGTAATTTTTAGGTTTAGATTTTTCTATTTTTTTATTTTTTAGAAGTTTGAATGTAGTATTTTTTATTGTTAATACTATAATAGTTATGTATTAGGTTTAGGTTTACTATTTACATATTAGTTTTTTTTTTAAATTTTGAGTTTAGTGTTTTAATTTTAATTTAAATAGTATATAATTAATAATTATTATAATATTTAGATTTATTTTTAATTTGGAATTATTTATTCCAATCTCTAGTGAATAAGTTATAAATTTTATTTTTATATTAAATTAAAAAAATAAAATGGTGTATTTAATAAGTTAGTTTAAATTTAAATTTTATTTTTATATTAATATATAATTAATTTGCATTATGTTTTATATTATAAACTTATAATTTATAAAATATAATATTTTTAATATTTATAAATTATAATTAATAATTTAATAACTAAATCATTAAACTTACCTAATTGAACTTTTTTCAAAATTCTAAACTTTCAAACTTTTTTCCCCTTCTGAACTTTCTAAACATGGTAACTATGTTCATTAGGGACCTCGGGTTGAAGAACGATCTTCCAATTGCATTAACTCAACATTTTAATCTATTGATATGATAAATAATGGTGATGTGGCTAATAATTCTATAAAGGGTAATAAATAATGTCCCCTATGAAAAAGAGTTATGTAGCTGAGAATGTATCTAGGAATGATCAAAATAAAATCAATTTATTACTTAAGATGGATCCTGACACTCTTAAACACAAGAACTCTAAAATTTACAAGAAGTTAGGTCTTTAGAGTTCTCCTTCTTCATCACTTGATGATAGCCCTGAAGATAGGTAGGAAATCTCACTTAGAGATGAATATACTCCTATTGAGCCACATATCCCTATAATCCAAATTATGAACTCATATAAGATTCTTTGGAGGTTTCTTTCTTACTCCTTTTTATAAATATCTATTAAAATTATCATAGAGGAGAATATTAGTATATTGGTCATTGAATCAGATGGCTTCTAAATAGATTGTCTTTGCTATGTAAAATAAAATTGGAAGGATTGGTATAATGTTGATATATGCAGTTCTAGAATGGGCATTGGTATTATTGATTGATTATTGGTTATTTTTTGTCTTATTTCAATAAAAAACTTATAGAGTATTTCTAGTTCTATCCTCCTTGCCTATGGTATAATAGGCTTGATTATATTCTAGAGAATCATAAACTAAGTTTGTGGTTACATATGTTCCTCCTATAAATATGTTTACAAGCCTATTTAGGTCAACTACATTAGCCTCGAATGGAAATGTATCTTATTTAGGTAGTCACCATGTCATAAAATGATATTTTAGATTATGGACATCCTTTTATTAGTCTTACCCATTGATTTGAAATAATTTCATAATGAATCAACTTCTTATCATAAGGTTATCCTCGAAGCTAAAAAGGTGTTGCTTTAGATGAAGTACATGAATATTTAAAATAAATTATTTGAAGTAATAAAAACAATATTAAGATAGGTACAATTGGTTTTATAAAGGAAATAAAAGTTTAGGATACACTCACCAACAATATGAAAAATTTCAATCTAAATGGTGGATTTGTGCCAGGAGTCATATCTAAATGCAAGAAGATAGATATAATGGCATTACAAGTTGAAAACACTATTGTTAAGGGTGAAAATAGTAAAAAATCACTTTTTGAGAAAATATCAAACTTTTGAAGGAAGATGTTATTCATTTAGAAGGTGACCAATGACTTGTGTCTAATGACATGGATGAGCTTTTGAAAATTATAGCTATAGACAAAATAAATGAGGTAAATGAATTTTGTAAGGAAATTAATAGTAGTACAATTTGGAAACCATTGTAAATATCCTCAATGACAAAACATGTCTAAATGAGTTTGGGAACTATGTAAAAACAAAGATGGGGTTGCATACATCCAACTATAAAATTATTTTAATATTTCAATAGAGTATTTGAAATGACAAGGTGGAGAACTACACCATCTATCCAAGATTTAACAAGCTTGAAATTTTGATAAAAATTTTGAAGTATATTTTGTGTGCATCCAAATGAAGGCATCTCATTAAAGTGTTTTGTTAGTTGTTCTATGAGATAAATTACATTGATGTATTTTGTCAAAGGGTTTGCATGCCACCTATGAAATTTATATTGATAGATGTAAGTCCAATTCCAAAACCAACTCATGCTAAGTGATATGGGTCGATGGTTAGGTAAATTAAGACAAAGTTATTTGAAGCATTTTTTCAAATAGTTCACTTCACATTTCAAATTCAAGTCTTTGATAAGTAGTTCACATTTATTTCACTCATTTTTTCAAATAATTTGCAAGGTTTGGTTCAACTTCGTATCCATGTTTTTTAAGCTTCTCCTGCATGTATATTCTAGTGTGGGGAAGGTCAAGGGATCATATGAGAGATACCATAATCTATCTGGGCACATAGTTGAAAGCAATATGATACACAAGGATAAGACCTAAGGATGAGTCATTTATGGCAAACTTCAAGGCTTCTATCAAATTGTTATGACCTTAGTTGAAGTCATCCATGAGAGAGAAATAGGGCTCCTCTCTATAGAACAAAGACACCTCCAAATAAAGTTTCACACCAAAAATTTCTTGGGTTCTATTATTTTTGCATACTTTAAGAGTCAAGGGCATAAAATTTATTTGAAAATTTTCTTCATGAGGCCATCTTAACCCTCTCCTTAGTTCCATTGTTAAATAATGTGAAATCTTCTATGGATAACATTAAGATCTCAAATAAATACAGGCTAAATATATTGATTACCACTACATAAACTCCAACAAATCACAAGATAAAACTCGTATAGATATATATATATACAAGATATGGCTATTAGTCATTTATTATATTGATAATTAGAGATAGAAGGTGGGAAAAACCACTTGAATTTAGAGGAATGGTGTAGTAGTTGATAGATATTTCCATTTTCTATCCTTGGCATATCGATATGATGTTCAATTCTAGTTTCATACTCTTATATTTCTTTCCCGATTCAAAGCATGGCATACCCCTCCAAAAATATTTTTTCCTCCTACTAATTACTTTTCATATTCTCTATTTTGTTGTCTTTCCCATGTATAATAATGTGGATTTACAATTCAAAGGGGCATTAATTAAAATTTCTAACCCAATATTCTCTCCCATCCCCAAATACATTGTGTTTCCCAGTAATACCTCAAAGCAAGGTTGGTCAATCTTCCAAGATTATTACATTCCCCCAACCCATCAAACATTATGTTCTAAAGAAAGATTAATTTAATTACAATTAAATTCCAAATTTAAGGAATGGTGGGACCTAGATTAGACTCTTCCTTTTATTATGATAGGACTTAGATTAAACTCTTCTTTTTATTATTTCACCCTCTCTATTTATAACGTGATTAAAACCATTTTATGGAACACATATCACATCTCACACTTGTTTGATGTTGGTTTAAAATAGATATTTATTATACCAAAATATATATTTGATAATTGTTTTATATAAATGTAAATTTCATATGCATTAATTTATATACTATATTTTATATGATGTTTTATGTAAGATGTAATTTACACCTCTTTTATGAATTTGAAAAACACAAAGAAGATAGAACATTATATTTAGTGTAAATACATCCATAGGGATGTTTATCATAATCAAATACATGATCAAAATAATATATTTATCACAAATAGATTTCCAACAAATAACACTCCCTTTTAATAACTAGCAATTGAATATAGTATTGTAGTTTGCCAAATGTAATGTTATAGCCTTGCAAGAAGACAAGGGTAGTTATAACATATAATATTTTATTTCAATATATTTTATAGAAATGTTTTAATTTTATGCTCATTGCTCTTAAAATTTTTGGAAGATAATTAATTAATATTGTATGATATTAAGTATTTTGATGTCAATGTTGATATTCATTAAAATAAAGCATAATGAAACTACATATTGGATCTACCAAATTAGGAAATTAATTGTATTTCATTGAATTTCCTTACCATTTGTCAAAGGTGATTATTAATATTACTATAATTCATATTACAACACCATGCAACCACAAGTGGCTAAACATTCTACATGAAACAAATATCAATCATGTCAGTCCTTTTTTATGCCCTACTTAATCCTATATAGTATATTCATTAACTCACACATGCATTCAAAGGCAACAAAGTGAGGATGAGATAAATATCTCACAAAAACCTTGTATCATAAGTTAGGGCATGATATCAACTATAACATAAATCTCAACTGTAATGTAAATTCATCTGACATAAATCCCAACTATAATGATTTTTTTAAAAGATGTACCATAGGTCAATGATTAGATAAAAATAATTGTTGGTATACCTATTGGAAGTAGCTACTAAGAGGGGGGTGTGAATCAATTGCATAATAATTTATATTTAATTCTAGTTATCATTCCATGAATCATACATTCATATAAGAGATTAATGAATAATAAAAAAACTAAAAAATCATACAATAAAACATAAGATATATGTGGGAAACCCTTTTGGGGGATAAAACCCATTGAACCATGCACATGGACTAACATCTTATAATGTCAAGATCCAAAGTTTAGTGAGGCACAAAATTCACAAGGTTATCTAACCCCTACCTTTTTTATCACCCACCCAACTAGTATTTTTCAAGCTCCAACTTGCAAGGAGGTTGCAACCACCTAGGCAACCAAGCACCAACTTAACTACCTTAAACTCTGATCTTTTTAAAATTCTTATTTCTAATATTCAACTAATGCTCATAAAGAAATATGTATAAAACCACTTCAAAATTCTTGGAAAAACTTCTTAGTACCATGTTCCATCTCTTATAAAATGATCAAGTCACCATGCAATGTCTACACATTCCAATAAACATCTCAACTTCCTTCTCAAGCTTGGAAACCTTTAATTTGCATGCACAAGAGACCTTCCAACATGATTTATTATTTTAACCTTTGATACATGACCTTAGAGTTGGTAATAATGATTTAATCAACCTATCAACCCTCATTCCATGCTCACATGGACTCTATCAACTTGAGAACTCAACTTGACCCTCTTTTTGGACCTCACTAGCTATTAATGCATGTTAGGTCTAGAAGCACCAGTCACACTTGAATCTTGAAAACACTTGGAAACCTATTATATTATTATTAATAAATAGTATAAATTTCAAATACCTCCATACTATGATCATAATATATCAAACTTATTCATGCAAGTCATATACCACTCATCTTGATAAGCTACCAAGCTTGTTTCTTCATACTATGTCTCTCATGCAAGGACTAGACCTCAACCTTGATCTTTCTACCACTGTAAATTATATTTTGACCTTATTAAAATGTTAAAAATATGTACATCATCCTATAATTATGATTCTACCACTAATTATCTCATACATATCTATATTACCATTGCCATACCTCTAGTCTAATCACATAGACCTACTAGGTGCTCTACCTCTTAGAGTCATACTATAAAACATCCCTGAGTAGTTAAATGTATTAAATGCATGTTAAAACTACCTTATTAATCCTTTTATGAATATATAAATTTATCTCCTAGATCCATCATTCTCTTAATTACACCAGAATAGACATTCCATGATTAAAGCCTTCTTGTCACTTCATGACATCATCCTTCATCAATCATATGGAGACTCATATACACCATGGACACCTTATTATGATTCATTTGAAATTAATTAAAATTTATAGACACATGAAATTAATGACAACTTTGAAATAATACCAACACATATTTTATGGTGTTTGTTGAATACAAAGAGTAGGAATGTAAATAGAGAGGAATTAATTGAATTATCTTATCTCATTTATGTAGTAAGACTCATCTTGAATCACCATATACATGTGAATCCAAAGTAATTGATTTTGGGGTTGGGTTTATACATTTTGGATTAGAATATTCAATGACTTATTGAGACATGATGTGATCTGAGCAATAATTCAAGTGATAATTTAGGTGATGGTTCTACCACAATTGATGACGAAACTTCTAGGGGCCATAACTTTTGCACCATATCTCCAATTAACTCCAAATTTGAACCACTGGAAAGATAATAATGAGGACAAAATGGGGAGATGACACTAAGCTCTTATTATTATTTTTTATCCCATGAAAACACAATATAAGTTCCCCAAATTTCAATTTTAGTAGTGTAGTCTAAAAATAGTAAGTTTCTAAAAATAGTAATTCCTCTAATTTTGTATTGTTTTAAATCATGTAAGTCAAAAAAATTAATATAAATTGATATTTTTGACCTTACACATCATTATCATACTTTAAAAATTTGTATAAATGAATATGTAACCTAAAATGGAAATCAGACATCTTTTCCTAGAGATAAACATATAATTTTATTGCAATCTTGAGTAATAAGACATCTCTTGTCAAAGAATTCATTATTATTGTGTTATTTTCATATTATTGAAATGTTTTTCAACTAAAACTTTTGAATTTTGGATCAGTGGTATCAGATTGGTTTGTCTTGAGAGTGTATGATCTTGAGGATGAGGTCAGGCTATAAGAAGTTTAGGTGGAAAACAATAGAGCTTCCAAACTATCCACCTATTTTCTCCAAATGACTTCAAATGGTAGATGAAACCAAGACATATAATCACTTAAATTAAATGGTTAATGAAACCATCCAATGGAAAAAAGCATAGATGATATAATAATTCACCCAAATTTTCCAACAACTCTCGATGGGAAATTTTGGCTCTTCATCTACACTTCCTAGCTCCTCATCCATGGAACATCCTTTCAATTCCCCAACACCCTTCAAGGTTTAGGTGAATTTTTATATCCATACATTTGAAATAAAATAAAATGATAATGTAGTATAACATTGTTTGGATCAATTGCCTTCCTAATTCTCTATAAATAAATTCATCGATGGAGAAAAGATCGGTTTTACTCTTTTGAAAGCATCATTACCCATGAGAAATTGGTGGGAAGTGTACAAAAAGAGGTTTAGTATAGATGAAATAAGCCTTGAGGTGGAACCTACCTAGGATGATTTGTGGAAGCATTAAAGGAATAATACTATCCCATTAGAGCATATGATGATCTATATATATAGTGGTAATAACTTTGCTAAGGTAAGGACCAATCTATTCAAGATTGCACAGACATTTTTCATTATCTATCTATAATATTGGGCATCTAATAAAGTGAGAAACATAAGAATCTCAAATATCATGGTGGAATATAATGGCACATATGGGGGGAAATGGAACTCTTCAATTTGGAATCCCTCAGTGAGGCATACAAGTTCACAATGAAGATTGAGTAGAAGCATAGAAGAAAGAATATGAAGAGTCAGCCTTCAAAATGGGAAAGTGATAAGGAAGGTCAAACACAAGGCTAAAATTGGAAGAAAAAGGAGTTTCAAGATAAGAAACCCCAGAAAGAGAAGATAATAAATGATGTGATTACCACAAAACTAGAACTCACTCCAAATAAGAATGTCGAGCCATCAAATCACTACTTTTTGAGTCACAATACTCGACATCTACTGCTCTATCTCATACACAACCTACAGTCAAAGAGGATGAAGAAGATATTATAGATGATGAGCCTGATACCATCATTGCTTCATCATAGACCTATGAGGAAAGACCAAATGACAAGGAAAGATTATTTCACTCCAAACTATGGGTAAAAGGTAGGCCTCTACATTTCATTCTTTATAGTGGGAGTCAAAATAGTTTAATCTCTATTAAAGTTGTCAAAAGTCTAAATATATCCATGAATCCTCACCCAAATCCATACAGTATTGGATGGTTGAGCCTAGGGAGAGACCTTTGTGTCACCCATCAGTGTCTTATTTCATATGCAATAAAACCTTTCAAGGATGAAGTCTTATGTGATGTGGTCAATCTAGATGTTTGTGATGTACTCCTTGGTCAGCCATTCATGTATGATTGACATGGTATCTATGAATCATGAACTTGAAGAATCACCTCACTCTTGGAACATGGTGATACAAGGTATTAGAGGTACCACCTCCCACATTTGTCTCTATGATTAGTGCCAAGAAATTTAAGAGATCAGTGGAGAAGACAAAGTAATTCATTCTCATGATGGTCAAACCATAGAAATCCAAGAAGGCCAATGTTGCAGTCCTAACTACATAATCAACACAACAATAGAAGAATATGGGATAAATCACATGAGAATATGATGACTTATTCAAGTCACCCATGGGAGTTCCACTGCATTTCTAGTTAAAACATTCTATCAATTTGATCCCAGGATCACCTTTGCCTAACCATCCTATATATCATAGATCAATTTTGGAGAATGATGAGATAAAAAGATAGATTCAAGAATTGATCTAAAAGGGTCACATCAAGCCAAGCTCTTCACCTTGTGGTAGGTTGATTATCCTGGAACCAAAGAAAGATGGAACATGGAGGCTTTGCATTGACTATCAAACCCTAAATAAAATCACTATGAAGAATCACTACCCCCTCCCTAATATTGATGACGTACTAGACCAACTCCCTAGTTGAATTTCTTCACTAAAATTGATCTCAAATCTAGCTATCACCAAATTCCCATTGATCCCACTAATGTTTGGAAGATTGCATTCAAATCTAAGGAGGGGTTCTTTGAATGGTTGGTTATTCCTTTTAGCTTAACTAATGCACCTACAACTTTCATGAGGATAATGGATGGCATCCTGTGACCCTTCACCGACTCATTCATGGTTGTATACCTAGATGACATACTTATGTATAATATAACATGGGAGGAACATCTGCAACATGTTCATAAGGTGCTTCAAACTCTTCAAGAGCCCAAGTTGTATGCAAATCTTTATAAATACACATTTAAGATGAAAATAATTTAGTGCCTAGGGTGCATTTTGAATGAGGAAGGGGTCAATGTCGATTTAGAGAAGATTTAGGTTATTCAAGAATGGACTACACCAAGGACCCTCATAGAACTTCACAATTTCTTTGGTCTTGTAAATTTCTATCATAGGTTTATTCTTAAATTCTCACATTTTGCTTGGCCACTAACCTAAGTGACTAAAGGAGGAGATAAATCTACATTTTAGTGGGGAAAAATACAATAAAGGGAATTTGAGAATTTGAAGAATAGACTTTGCTCATCCCTTGTTCTTTCCTTGCCATATTTACATCAACCTTTTTAATTAATGATAGATACATATGAATATGCCATGAGATTTGTCATCATGCAACATGGCCACCCTATTGCATATCACAATGAAACTTTCACTAATATAGTTAGGAAATACTCAACATATGTCAAGGATATCTATGCCATTGTGCAAGCCTACAAATAATAAAACCACTACATCTTGGGGAAAGAGATGGTCATCCACATTGACCATAGACCATTGCAATTCATCTAGACATAGAGAAAAATTTGAAATGAGAAGAACCAAAACTGGGCCACATATCTATAACAATTCCATCTGATAATCAAACACAAAAATTGGAGCTCAAATATAGTAGTATATTGTCTAAGCCATCCACAAATTATTGTACTCATAACAATTCTCAACTTGTGCAGACATGAGACTACCACTTGGGGTGCTCTGTATGAAGTAGATCCTACCTTTGTTGATACATATCAGGTGCTTCAAGAAGGTAAAGATGTTTTTGATTTATATTTTAAAGATAATGTCCACTATCATATGGGGCATATCTATGTTCTAGTTGTAGAGAAATAAAAGATGATATGGGAAGCACATTTTAGTAGGACAACTAGACACTTTGGTGTCAAAAAGACATTGGTAGTTCTTCAAAAAAACTTTTACTAGCCCCATATGTGAAATTATGTGTAAATATACCTCAAATATTTCACCCCATGTGTGATATCGAAGCCAAAAAATAAGAATCAAGGATTTTACATGCCATTACTAGAACCAACCATTCCTTGGGAATCTGTCTCAATGGATTTTCTCTTAGGTTTGCCCACTTCAAAACATGGCAAGGACTGTATTTTTGTTATAGTTGATCATTTTTCAAAAATGGCTATCATGATTTATTGTAAGAAAAATATATCTACTAAAGAAACTACTCAAAAATATTTTAGTCATGTATGGCTCCATTTTGGTCTCCCCAAGTCCATTATCTCAAATTGAGATAGCAAATTCTTGAGAATCTTTTGTTACACTCTATGGAAGATGATGGATACCAAGCTGATGAAATCCATAGCCTTCCATCCATAGACTGATGGTAATATAGAAGTGGTGAACTACTTGATTGTTCACATTATTTGGATGTATCACTCTAAACATCCATGCACATGGGATGAGGGGCTTCTTTTCATACAACATGGATACAATCAGGCCCTGCATAGCCAACCAAGCATAATCCATTCCAAGTATGCTTTAGGTTCCATCCCATGACACCAATTGATATAGCCATTACATTCTCTACCATGGAATACAAACCTCATCAGAGATCTAAGGCAAAAAAAGCCACAAAGTTCATGACATCTTGGAGAAGATGAATTAGAAGTATAAGTAACACCATGACAAACATAGGATTGCATACCATTTTGTTGTGGGTGACAAGGTTTGGTTATAGCTTTAAAAGGAATGACTTGTAGGCCCACACAAAAAAATTTGTCCTATGTAATATGGTCCCTACACCATCACCAAAAAAGTTGGACAAAATGCTTTTGAGTTGAACCTACCAGCCTACCTTGCTCTGCATCCAATATTCAACGTGGAGCTCCTCAGACCATATCATCCACCTCTATTAAAAACTTTAGTTGTATCAAAACAACTAGATATTGATGAGCTTGATCCATAAAATTTTGTTCTATTGGAATAGGATCATATTGTGGACACTTGGATGAAGACAATAAGAGGACACTCTATTCTGCTTTATTGGGTGGTCAAAAGGGGTCAGCTTAGAAAACCAAGGTGAGTGTCTCATAGAGAATCAAATTAAGACCCAAATACCACAATTCATGGGGAATATTGATGCAATGGGGACCATTTCTTCTCAATGAGGGAGGAATGATCTGTGTAACAATTCAGGTGACAATTCAGGTGATGGTTTTACCCCAATTGATGATGAAACATTTGGGAGCCATAACTTTTTTACCATAGCTCCAATTGACTCCCCATTTGAACCATTATAAATCTAAGAACAAGGATAATGTGATGAGATGACACATAGATCCACTTGGTGGTTTTGACCCCCAAAAACCCAATGGAAGTGCCCTAAATTTCAATTTTAGTAGTGCAGTCTAAAAATAGTATGTTTCTAAAAATAGTAATTCCTCAAATTCTATATTGTTTTAAATCATAGAATTTAAACCACTTAATATCCCTCAATATTCATGACCTTCCACATCCTCCTCCTACTTTTAAAATGTGTATAAATGAAGATTTAACCTAAAATGGAAATCAGACATCTCTTCCCAAAGATAAGCATATAGTTGTATTGAGATCTTGTGTAATAAAACATCTCTTCTCAAAGAATTTAGTATTATTTTGTTATTTTCATGTTATTAAAATATATATCAACTAGAACTTCTAATTTTTGGATCACGATGAGTCATTTCCTACCATATTGTCTTGGTACTTACATGATAAAGCTAAATATAAAATAAATGCCTATCATAACTCATTATTTTTTTGTTTTTGTTCTTATTGGTCAATTTAATAGGGAAAATAAAATTTGATGGCAAAATATTTTTTAGAAAAAAATTAATATGAACTAATCTCACCTTCGTTATTTCCATTTTTTAAATTTCAAAATTGAAATAACTAGCTTTAAACTAAATGACTAATAATCTTAACCAAATATAATTTAAGGTCATATAATACCATAACCTTCTCATATATTAGATATTTGATTTATAACATGATAATATTGAGAATTCTATCTATATAACCATAACTTATACCTAAAAACCAAGATATCATCTTGTATAATTTAAAACATGTATTTTATTTGTCTTGATCAATAGTTATAATATTAGGCTTAATAAAATTAAACATATCAATATGTCTTTCCAAAGGGTATTTCATTAAAATTTATATATCAACCTACCTATACTCAAAGAAACATCCCTAAATAACTAGATGTAAGTAGATTGAATTGCATTTTTCATGACAATTGAAAGATATTTTAAGTTGATCAATACATTATTCATGGATCTAACTTGGCCATAGTAAAATATCATAAAATATGTGCCAAAATTCAAATTAAATAGTGATTTATTCCTCAACCCATTTTAAAAATAAAATAATAAGGAATGACTTGCCTCCAAACCTATTTCCATCATCAAGCATTTGTTCTAGGCACCCTAAACTAAGGACCCAAAACTCTAGGCATACACATATCTAGGTCCAATATGTACCTAGGAATGATCAATGGGGTTTTTATAAGTAAAAATATATTAAACATATAATAAATCCAACATATTTAATTATTTTCAAAGGCAAATCACAAAACATTCTTTGAGTCAGAAGGCAAAAAAATAGAATATGTCATGGCTCCCTAAAGTTTCAAGAAAAAAGGGAAAAATTAAGAAATGTAGGTACAATTATGATGTCAATATTAATGTGACTTGTATGGCTATCGAAGTGGCACAATTAGAGCTTGAAATGTGGGTTTATTTTCACCTCTAGTCTTAGATAAGTGTACTTATATATGGGGCCCATGCTATTTACCAACTTAGGGGGGGCTTCAGTTGATGGGGTCCTCTTTTTATGAGAAGGGAGACCCCATTTCATTTCTTACCTATAAAAAAAAAGTAAAATTATATATATAATGTTTATATAAGTTCTCATCATCCATATGGAACTAAATATATATATGTTTATAAAAGCCAAGCATTTAAACCAAATGGAGGGTGTAAAAATTGCCAAACATCACACAGGCTTAAACTAACTCACCTCATATACCAACAAGCTTGGATAATGCATATTCTCAAGAACAAGTTGATTATG
Source organism: Torreya grandis (assembly GCA_037957365.1). NCBI lineage: Eukaryota > Viridiplantae > Streptophyta > Pinopsida > Cupressales > Taxaceae > Torreya > Torreya grandis. Next base: position 1,681,898 of record JARHVA010002324.1, read on the forward strand.
GTCTCATTTTCAGTTATTAAGAGATAGATGAAGCTACTTAAAGCCTAGGTTTGTTTGCATCCCCATCAATGTGGGATTATTTCCTTAAAGAAGGCATTGAACATTGTCAAAAGGAGAAACATGGGAAATGAAAGAATATGAGGTGCTTGAGATGATCCAAAAGGAAACATGGTAATCGAGACTCAAACAAAGGACCTCATGCATCCCATTATAAGATTATACAAACTTAGTCATGCTATATTTGGAGACTCAGTTACACTTTTTATTTATCTTGTATGTTTTGGGATTCCAAGTCTAAAATAGGCCATAAAAACACTAAAAAAAAGGTTTTTTGGGATATTCAAAAAATAATAAAACTTAAAACTATTATTTATCACTTTTATAACAAATGATAATCCCTTTTAAGTGAAGAACAAAGTAAGTTTTTATATCAGAACAATAATTATAGTCTAAGAGCCATTACCCCCATTTTTGAGAGATAGTACTAAAACTTATGTAGCCCCACAATTAGGAGAAAACATAAGTAAAAGTTATGAATATAGTGCTTAATATAGTTCTAGAAACACCCTCATTATTTTAGGTTTTCTTTTAAAACTTTTCTTTTTCTCATAATATAAAAATTAAAGTTGCATAATTAATTAAATGTTAATAAGTAACTAATTAGACTAACATCCCTTTATATAATTATCTTGAAAGGTGAGATAATTAGTATACAATTATGCTTACTTAAGACTTCATGAATGAGAGGTGATATATTGTCATCAATCATGAGTTTTGAGTGAGTTATCATATCAAATCAAATAATGTGACAAGTAGCTAAGTTAACTTTGTTTGTTGCATTCTTAATTATCTTTTCCCCCCATCATTATATTCTAGAGATGGGTTGAAACAAAAATAGAATCACATGAAGTATATGGCATAACAATGATGAACATAAACATGCCACATGAAAAATAGGCGATCATCCTATCATTTAATTTCTTCCTTCTTCCTATTTTTTCACCCATTAGAATTCCATTGTTGTTGACACCTCCACCATAAAATTATATATAGAACCCAACCCTCAGTTATAAAAAACAAAAATCTATTCAATGCCCATAGTCTCTACTCTATTTCATATTACATATACACATATATAATATTTGTATGGTATACTATCTAGTGATAATAAAAATAACTTATAATAAGCTATATGAATGCATGATATAATATATGAGTGTAAGAAGTTTGTTTGAGATTGTGTTGTGTGTGAGGTTAACCCATAATTTTAGATTTATTAAAATTATCAAAATGAATACAAGGTGATTTTAAATAGTGATTTGTATAATAATGAATAAATTTTCAAGTGTGGTTGAGAAGATTAGTGAAGTGTTATATGTAGTGAAGAATATTAAAATAAATCTAAAAGCAAATGAGATTGATAGAAGAATAAGTTTTTCACATGTTTGTGATGAGAGTGAAGAGGAAGAATAATAAAGAGTTGAATCAAGAAGATATGTAATAGCTAATGAGGATAGAGAAGATGGAGATAATTTGATGGAAGTTATATGAAGAATAACCAAGGGAGTACAAATGGAAGTGCCTAGTTTTAGTAGTTATCTAAACCTCGAGTGCCTTATTGATTGGCTAAATGAAATGTAATTTTTTTAAAAAGTATGAGGTTCAAGAGCCTATAAGAGTGAACGTATCTAGGATAAAGCTCTAAGGGCATGAACATTTATAGTGTAGAGGACGTAGATGGAAATATAAAGAAGAGGAAAAGAAAATATTACCAAGGTGTAAAATTATAGATAATCTAAATGATAAATTTATGCCATTAGACTATGTTCTAATTATATCAAAATAAATTCAAAATTTATTAGAACATAAAGAAATTACTAAATGAATACATTAAGGAGTTCTAAAATTAACTATCAAATCTACACACTTTGATTTAAATAAGGAAAAAGTAAGATGGTGTGTAATTGGTTTGCTTTTATGTTATAAATGATTTTGCCTCCATGTCATCAAACCCTATATTCAATGATACCATTGACTTGTTTGATTTTTTTTATTAGTATGCTCAACTATATTGTAGACACCAAAATTATGTCACACACGTGCATAAATCCCTTCATCAAAGCCCCCTTTGAGCCCTTTTTCAATAATAATTAGCCTCCCTAACCCATGATTTTACCCCTCACACATTTAATTAATTTAAAAATATTTAATTAAGTTAATTAAAAAACCCTTATGCCTCCTTAGCCATCCACCTCATCCTAAGACTAATTCTCACCTGATAAGTCACCTTAAGACTTAGTCCCCTTCTCCTAACTACCTAAGACTTGTTCTCACCCCAAAAATAAATTCCTAACTAACTACGTCCTTCTTAACCTCTTATTTTTACTGTTTTGTAATGGATACCACACTTGGCATGAGAAAAAACAAAAAATAGGCTAAAGATAGTAATTTTACCTATTCTAATGCCACCAACATTGGTCAACCCAAAACTGACATTGGTAGGATCACCGATGTCAGTTATATAAGACAAAATCCAAACTTATGTTTAGGTCAATATAAATTAAGAAAACTCATTATTATTTGCATATAGGATTTTAGAATTTAAATTTCAACATCTTGGCTTACTGTTATCTTACATAAGTCAATCCATATCAAGAACCAAGCTTTTAAGAACCAGTAACACCTGATTGTTTTCTTTAGTTAAGGCATCGATTTAGACTACCTAATAAGAGCCATCCATCTAGAACTTATCATGTTATCACCACTATAACTAAGTACATCACTTATTATGTAAGTATTTAAGTAGTTACTTTGCAACTCCTTTCCACCTACTATTTATTTCTTTACACATCCCTAACCAAACCCCCATAAATGAGTTAAAAATCTTCCACACCTATTTACCCTTATTTTGACACAACAAAACTCTAACCTAATCTATCCAAAAAATAATCTCTCTCTCTCTCTCAACTCTCCCCTAACCTTTTAGACCTGACCAAAACCATTTCCTAGACCTAGAAAAGCCTTCTACAAGCTCTTAGGCAATTATTTCCCCTACCAACCTCAGCAGCCTAACCAATATCAATCACACTTCCCTACCAACCTCAAAAGCGTAATTGATATCAGTCACACTTGCTAAATGATGTCATTATCCTAACCAACATCAACATCTATGGATTTCTAGTAACCCTTCTAAAACCTAGCCAAATAACTTCCAAAATAGAAACTGAATATATCACCTATACTTTGTTACTTTATGATGTACTCAAGTTGTGGATAATGATAACACTATCTATCTTTTACTCTCTCTTTTCCTCTCTCTTAGTTGTTTATTAATCTTTTGTCTCTAAAAAGTGGATTTTTACCTCTAAGGAAGTTTTACATTTCCTAGAAAAGGAATGTAGCTTGGTAACCCACTCCTATATCTACTAACACATATTTTGTGGTAGTGTTTTCTTACTTACATGTACTACTCCCTAGACAAAGAGGAGTGCTCATAATGTCTAGATATGATGCACAAACCAATCTTACTTCATTCTAATCACTTATCCCTATCCTTCTTCTCTCTTTTTATTTAGACATGAAATAGTCAAATTTTAGCGAAACATTTCTGGCACACTCGATGGGACCTTGGAGTTTTTCTTGGGTTAATTACTTGTTTTAGGCATTTATATAGGTGCATTATAGTGAAAATTTTATTTCTTGCACTTTATCCTTCTTTTCTCCCTCAAAGTGAAAAAAATCAACATTTTATTTTCTATTTAAAGGCAATAAACTAAAATTTCTCCTTCCTTGCCAGTCTTCTTTTCTCTTTGCCTTTAAAATAAATTTGTCATTTTTATTACAAGTTATAAGAATATTTTCTTTATTTATTTCTTTCATGCACATTAGGATAGTGAAGTTCATTTTATAATCCTATTTCATCATTTATTTCATTCAAATCTAAACATTTTAGATTTGGGTTTAAAACTTATTGCACTTCATTGATTATTTGTTGCATATTGACTCAGTTAATTACAAGAATTATGAATGAATTATAGTGCACCTATGTTACAAAACTAGATAAAACTCACAAAAACAACATCTAAACTCACTTAAGATAAGTTCCATCAAGATTTCATCACCTGATGGATCACCTTACCCTACCTAGCTATCCTACTTGGATTTCACCACCAAAGAGAGAGCCCACTCCATTCTCTGGCAGAGTATAAACTCTAGGCAAAAGGTATATTTTGGATAAGTAGTCTAGCTTGGCTTCAGGTCTGTGAAGTGTAGGGAGAAAGCTTTGATAATAATCCATGTACCTAGTATAACATATATTTCTTCTTGATCACTAAAACTAACCTAAAACTAGCTCTATATTACTTTCTATTACCTTCGTTAACCAAAATCTCTTCTCACTATCTAATTAAGGCATAAGCCAACATGAGACTAAAATGAATCTCTAGGAGTTAATAATTAGTGGTTGTATGTTCTTTTTATGATTTTCTATTGCCTTATATATTTTAGAGTAGGTAAGGATGTTTTTCCATTTATTCACAAAATCAACACTATTTGTAATACTTAATTTGTATAACCTATTTTATCAAGTTTTCTAAGTGTTCTTCCTTCTTACAAAGACCTCTTCCATCCTTTATTTTACCTAGATTTTACCTCTGGGTTTTTAAAATGTTATATTTTCCACCTCCCAAGATATCACATTGACTGACATTGGTAGAATTTAGCTACTGACATCGCTTAATCCCACCAACATTAGTAAACATTTACTATTAACATCAGTCAAGTGATCGATGTCAGTGACAATGTAATTTTGATTTTCTCAAAACAATAAGCTAAAACAACCCACTTACTTTCACTTGAACCATGTTTTTCCTTATTCTATTACTAATACAAAGTATTAAGACTATTCTTACTTTTTCTTGCATGGTATTGACATGAGCTCAATCCAAAATTCTTGCCAATTATGCAAGCCAAAAGCCACTTCCACCTTTTCCTCTTTCTTCTTATTCTATCATGGAGCAAACTTTAGATATATAGCATACTCCAAGACCCAACCAAATTCCCATTGTCCATGAAGGAGATCAAGATTTTGCTAAATTTCTTGATCACAATATGCCATCCCTTTAGCATCACCTTGCCATGAGTTGAACCCACAATTTTTTGGGTGACCCAATCTATGGTATGCCAACCTCTCTAATGGAGACAACTTCAGTTTCATCTATCTCCACTATTTTCCCCATGGTTACTCAAACCATCACTTTGATATGTAACCCAACCATAAATAATGTCCAAATTTTAGCATCACCAACTACCCAATCCCACCTAAACCCTAACATAGCTTCCCTACTTTCACAATCACAAGTAGTTCAATCAACTCTCACCCTATTTCAAAATTTGGTGGCACCTATTCCATCTAATCTTACACCTATAATTACCCAAGTTATGACTCACCCTTCATCTAGTCTAACCATGCCAATAACTCAGCCTATAATAACAACATCCAACCAAAGCATAGTCTCTAACCCAATAGGACAAACCCCTTTTCTTTTTTCCCACTACCCTATGACTCATTATCCTTATGTTGTGCCAACATAACCTCAACAAGCTATGTCATACACTCCCTCTACTTGCTATCAAGTTTCCTATAACTTAGGGGGTATCTCCCAGACTAATTTCACTCTAGACCTCATTAAGATGTTGATAGACAAGATGTATAATCTAGAGACATCTATTTTGGGTTCAAAGACTGTGTTATCTTATGATCATATATGTAATTAACCCATCCACCCTTCTGTGCCTATTCATCCTTATCCAAGCCAATGGGAACTCCCTAAATTTACTCATTTCTAGAGTAAAGAAGACCCATAATAACATTTGTGAGCATTTAGACATGCTTGTTATTTAGTACGGAATGATGATGCATTACTAATTTGCATTTTCCTTATGTCTCTTTTGGTTGATACCCTAGATTGGTATAGCTTTATAACTCAGCACTCCCTTTTCTCATTTACCCAACTTGCACAAATATTCCTAGACCATTTCTCTATTAACATTTCTAAAAATCTTTTTATTATAGACCTTTATTCTATTAGATAAATTGATGATGAGTCTACCATAGATTTTGTCTCTCATTGGAGAGGCTTGATCAATTAAATCTCCTTATCCCTACCCCAACTTGAGCTTATTGAGCTCTTCTCAAGGGCATGTGCTAAGCACATTTCATACACACTCTAAGTATAAACTTTCTACACATTTGATGAGCCCTTTATAATGGCATGAAACCTCAAGATTCAGGCTATAGATGAAGGTAGAGTCAAGTTGCATAGTACGAATTCCAATTACAAATCAAATGACTCCTCATCTTCTAAAACTTCTTCTAACTAAATATCTAAAGGCTCTAACAACATAATGGTCATTAATTTAGCTTCTTCCATAACCAAAAACCAATCTAATTCCTCAACATCCCAAAATGTAACTAAGCAATTCCAACAATGGTATGAACAAATACAATACACTCCCATTGGGGAATAATATACATCCATTTCGGAAAAACTATTACAACAAGGTGTCATAACCCTTCCTCAAATCAAACCTCCTATATATTTTGACCCCTCCCATCCTATTCTAACTTGGTACAAGTAAGATGAGTTTTGCATCTACCATCAAGTTAAAGGCCACAATTATAACAACTATAAAACATTCAAGAACATTATTCAAGACATGCTTAATAGGGGTGAGCTCATCTTGGATAATCCTAATGTGCTTACTAATAAAAATAGGGATGTGTTCAAACAACCTTTTCCTAACTATTCACCCAATCAAAATATTATTTAGATGATGACTAACTCATGTGATCATAATATCCATATGGTCAATATGGTCTTTCCTTTGCCTCTAGTTCAACCTCTCCCACAACAAGAGGTATCCATTTCATTGACTCCTCCCCCATAGTTAGTGGAATTTGTTTTACCTATTCTTCCTCCCAAAGTAGAAGAGACTATTTCAACCATTCCACTCTTGCATGAGGAAGAACCTCCTTTACCACTTTTTTTCCACTATAGGAGCCAATATTTCTAGCTCCTTTTATACCAATACTATCTACCCTTTTACCACTTGAAGACCATGTTTTACCCATTTTGCAGCCACATATTGATGGAAACATCACTCTTGTGTTATACCCTCTCGAGTAACCTTATTAACCTACCTCTCCTCCACTGATAGAGAGTAGTTCCCCATCCACTCCACCTTTGCACCTAGAAGAGTTACTGTTATCCACTCCTGCATTAGACAAAAGACCTATTGTGCCTACTCCAATTCCATCACTCTTACCACTTCTTTTACCTATGGAGGATCATATTTTACCTATTCCTTATCCACATTTTGAGGGAGCAATAATACCTATGCTCTACATCCTTGAGGAACCCTATTTGCCTACCTCTCCTCCACCCATGGAAGACTATGCATCTTCTCCTATCTCTATCAAATATGACCCTATTATGGCTCTTTCTCATCTTTAGCCTAAAGTAGTAGAGACCAATAATTTCCCTCTTTCTCAAACACCTTATCTTAATAAAGATGCAACCATAAGGCTTATGCCAACTTCATATAAACCCTTCTTGTAGTCGGTGAAAAGTCTAGAATTTCTTGACTCTATGAAACTAGATCATGTAGCATTTTGGGATGAAATTAAAACTCCTTATATAACACAATGAGTGTTGACATTTACTACCAACACTCTCACTACTCTCCACCCCAACATCTTTGAAAAATCTAAAGCTTCTTCACCAAAATCACCAAAAATTCATCCATATATGTTAGAACCCTCACCCTCATAGGTATCTACCACATTAAAGTAGATCAGGCCTATAAGCATATTCCCCATCTCTAATCTAATTCATCCATAGGTGAAATTAGATCTAACTCTCCAACCATAATTAGGAGTTTTGTGGCCTAAACTACAAAAAAATGTTAAGCTTCCTAGATCTCATCGATCTTTCCCTCTTCAACCTTGAACTTTACCATCAATTTTGGGACCTCACCCCTCTACTTTAGTTGGAGTATCGTTGATCCAAGAAAAACAAAATGCTAAGTTACCTCCACTACTACCTTTGTAACCTAGTTGGCCTTTCACATCTAACACCATGATACCTAACACCAAGAAAGTGTGAAAAAACATGTAACTCCACCATCAAAAAACAAGGTGCCACACAAAATCACCCCTGGGACTCCTAAACAAAATAATGTGTCCACTCCTGTTACCATAAAAAGTACAAGCTCACCTATAGTCTCTCAAAGATTTTTTCTACATCAGCTATTACAATCTTCTATAATAATTCTTCCTCACATTAAGCCTTATAGTCCTCTTAGAATGAAGCCATCTTGGTTTAATGATACACAAGTGTGTCTATATCTTCATTCACCTAAACATGATACTAAGAGTTATAAATCCCTCATAGTAGTCATTTGATAATACTTTGATGTTGACACTCTATATGTTGATACTCTCATTAACCTTCCTATTATTCCACCTATGGTATCCATAATGCCCCTTATTATTCCACCTAAATTCAAACCCAAAGATGTTGTTGTACCCCCTTTTCCACCTCCTTCACCTATATTTTAGATCAACATAGTTAATGTGACCATATAGTCATAAAACCAAAAGTAAAGGTAAGGAAAAAGTCACTACTTCTTGGGCTCATCCCTTTTCCAAAGACACTCCTCTAAATCCCAATATTTCCATTTTGGGTGTCTTAAAACTAACATATTTGAACATTATTCAAAGCTTTATGGTGAAACAACTTCACCAATTCTTATGAAAATGTCCTTATATGAGTTAATCCAAAACTCATCCCAACACTATCAAACTTTCATTAGTGCCTTCCAAGCCATTGATGTACACTCTGATGATCCCCAATCTCTTACATCTTGCTCAACTCTTTTAATTCCATCTCCTTGATTTCCTTCAGTAATTCAGAAATTCCACTTCAACACCCTAAAGAGCAGGATTGTTTTTATTACCAAATATATTGATCAAACTCATGTCAAGAGATTCATGATTGATAGGGGATCTAGTATTAATATTATTTCCACCCATGCCTATAAATAAATAGCTCTTCTTAACAATTACATGTCTTAATTTGATGTAGTACTCTACTCCTTTAATAATACCACAACTACTATGATGGGCAGTATTGTCTTACATATCCATGTAGGTCTCCAAATAATTATTGAGATCTTTTATGTTTTGAAAGGAGAATTAAAATACAATATCATACTTGTATGACCTTAGATATGTGATACGGCATGTGTACCCTCAACTCTGCACCATTGTGTCATGTTTGAGCATGATGGGAAAGTGCATGCTATACCCACTTACCCACCTCCATTTAAAACATGAAACATGACTTATAGTCCAAATGATGTTCTATTTTCATTAAAGACATCATCTTCTCTGAATGATACTTTCGAAGGTTTCACAAACTCCACTACCATATTTACATAGATAATGTCAACATATATTCTTGACACAGATCCCATGGATGAAAATTTTAAACATTTGTCACTCAGAGAATATCATATACTGACACTTGACATGTTCTATAATCCAAAAGAGTATGAAAAGATTCATATGCACCTAAATTATGATCCTCATATTAGGATGGTCATCATGTATGGCCCCCCTAACCTTCAAACTAATTTCACATATGGGGGAATTGATCAGGCTCCCATTATCAGTAATCCATATTCTTCACCACAACCATTTACTCATGACTTCTCTTTCCTGAGTAAGTCTAGATTCACTCACACCTATCTCTATAGGTGTGCTTGAAAAAGATTTGGTTTCGGTCACTACAAGCAAGGTGTCCATATTCCCATTGAATATCCCACTAGCAAAACCATTGAAAATGCCAAGAAGAGGCATGGAGTGGGTTATGACAAACTAGCTAAACTCACCAAAACTTCCCATTTACCAATTATTGAAGAGACAATCACCTTCTCCACCTCCTTCTCTATTATCACCTATTGAATCAGAGGTATCTATACCTCCTAATTTTTATCAATAAATTCCATACATTTGGGGCCTCTCACCTATCACTAGGGTAAGGAAAAAAGGTCCCTTCTTCTTGTTCATCCTAAAATAATTGATGAAAATTCTCTCACTATTAACACTATCTAATGTCAAGATGATGATGCTATTCTCACATACATGGGTGCAGATGATTCCTATATCCAATGATCACTCCCATTTGAAACACAAACTATGTTAAATGAATCAATCATTGACATCAATTTTCCCTCTCACGATAATCCCCACATCCTCAAGATTTGCCAATCCTTAGATTCCTCTGAGCAAGCTTATTATGCCACATTTATTAATAACCATCGCGAAGCCTTCATTTGGTCTTATAATGACATGCTTGGTATTGACCCCTCTATCATCACCCATAACATTGTCACCAATCAAGATGCTAAAATTGTTAAGTAGAAGCTTCATAAGATGCATCCTCATATTGTTCTCCTTATCAAAGAAGAGCTCCAACACCTCCTTTCTATTAATTTTATCCAACCCATCACCTACCTACAATGGATTTCCAATATTGTTCTTATCACAAAAATGATCAGGGGAATCCACATTTTCACTGACTACCATGACTTAAACCTCATTTGTCCAAAAGATGACTTCCCATTGCCAAGTATCAACAAATTTATTGATCTGACAACTAGCCATGAGATGCTATCACTTATGGATGGGTTATCTAGATATAATCAAATATTAGTTTCTCTTGAGGACCAACACAAGACAACCTTCATTACCCCATGGGGGACTTTATATTATTGGGTCATGATTTTTGGTCTAAAGAATGCTGGTGCCACCTACCAACATGCTATTACTTACATCTTCCATGATATCCTACACAAAATTATGGAACATTATGTGGATGACTTACTTGGGAAGTCTAAACTTCACCAATATCACTTGACAATTCTCAAAATCATATTTACTCATCTCCTCCAATATAGTGTTTGAGTAAACCCAAACAAATGTGTCTTTGGTGTTCTTTCTAGTAAGCTCTTAAACTCTATCATTTATCTCCATGGTATTGAGGTTGACCCTGCTAAGGTTAGAGCAATACTAGAGATGCCTCCACCTACTAATATCAAATAACTCCACAACCTACAAGGCAAATTTTAATCAATCCACCACTTCATCTCTCAGTTGTTAGATCATTTCCAACCCTTTCACCATCTCCTTAAAAAAGATGTCTCCTTATATTGGAATATAGATTTCCAAGAAGCTTTTGATGCACTCAAATAGTATCTCCTTTCCCCACTAGTTCTTATTCCACCTAAATAAAATTAGCTTTTCTACCTTTACATCTATATAACATATCATTCTCTAGGTTCTATGATTACACATCAAGATGATCACCATCAAGAATAGGTATTTTAATACATAAGCCACACACTATTGATTATGAGACTTGATATATCCATACCAAATATATTTTCCTCACATTAGTCCTTTTAGCCTCCAAGCTCCACCATTATCTCTTAAATCACAAAACCTATGTGATCAACCATACTAATCCCCTCAAATACATGCATTCCAAGCCATATCATAACCAACACATAGCTCGATGGCTCATGCTCCTTATTGAATTTGACTTAGATTTTATTCATAAAAAGTTTATTAAGGGGAAAATGATCACTGACCAGTTAGCTACCACCCCTTTACCTGACAAATAACCTTCTAACCTTGAATTCCCTGATGAATCCATCACAACACTCTCCACTGATGACATCCCCTATCAAATGATGATGTTCTTTGATGGATCTAAATGTCAATATGGTAGGGGTGAGAGGGTCATTATTATTTCTCTAGATGGTGAGCCTATGTCTTTATCATTTAAACTAGATTTTGAATGTACTAGCAATATGGCTGAATATGAGGCTTTGATCTTGAGGCTTCAAATGGATCTCTTCTTTAGTATCAAGTCCATAACTATTTTTTGTGGTTCTTAGCTAGTGTTTAATTAGGTTAATGGCTCCTACCTATGCAAAAGCAAAATTATACAGTGGTATAAACATCGTGTAGATACACTATTGGGATCATTTCACTCTTATCTCTTACAAATTATTCCTCAATCTACAAAAAAGTTTGTTGACACAATGGATTCAATTTCTTCACACATACCCTCTTCATCCTCTTCCCTAAAAATCCATGTCACCATGCATCACTTAACATTACCCTTCTATGTATCAATCAATGTCCTCTTTATCAAAAATGTAACATCCAACCCACATGAATTATTATATAAGTAACTCATGGATTTTCTATTACCCCTTCTGATCTCTCCAATGAAATGAGATATGCATTCATAAAATGTGCCACTCATTACACTATGATAGGGGGACTTTCTATAAGTGAGGTTTTGATGGTCTCCTCCTTAGATGCCACTCCTTTCACTATTAAGGAAGTCAATGATGGGATTTGTGGTGGACATTTCAATGGTCATGTAGTTGCTAAATGTATCCTTTAGCTTAGTTATTATTAGCTAACACTCCATCAAGACTATAGTGATTAATTTCAGCATTATCTCAAATGTCAACAACATACTAACCTCCTTCACATTCTAATTCATGTATTACAAGCTTCCAAAGAATTATATCCCTTCTGCCAATGGGGCTTAGATCTAATCAAGGAGATTAACATCATTCATCCCTCCATCATCATTCTATCATTACTACCACTAAATACTTTAGCAAGTGGGTCAAGGCCATTCCTCTCATCTCCACTAACGCTGACAAAATTATTGATTTTATCAACCATCACATCATCTATCATTTTGGTGTCCCTTATAAAATAATAACAAACAATGAAAAATATTTCAAAAACAAGACTGTCTAAAGTCTTTGTGATACATTTGGAATCAAATTAAGCTTCTCATCATCATACTATCCATAAAAAAATGGATAGGTAGTAGAATCTAATAAAGCATTGACCAAAATTATTAAGAAGGTAGTCAATGATATAGGCTAGGATTAGCACACACACATTCCATTTGCTTTATGGGCTTACCACACTAGCATTCAAACCCCTATAGGTGCTATGCCTTTTTATTTGGTCTATGAGATGAAGAATATTTTTCCTCTTGAGGTTCACATTCCTTCTCTTCACATTTCTCTAAAATACATACGTACTAATGATGACTTTTTCCAAGAATATTTGGCTCAACTTGAGTTACTTGATGAGCACCATTTCATATCTCTCAACCACCTCAAAATCTATTAGGAACATATTAAACATGCTTAAAAAATAAAACTCAAAGAGCAAGATTTCAATATTAGATATCTCATCTTTAAAGAAAATCAACATGTGAAAAACATGGAGAAAAGTAAATAGATTAAGTTTATTCCTAATTGGCTTGGACCCTACATCATAACTCACAAGTATGCCTTAGGAACTTATCGCTTGTCTTCTCTCAAAGGAAGGCCAGAACCCAAGCCTTTAAATTCCTTACACCTATGATCATTATTTTTTTAAATAAGTGTCACTTCACTCATGTTTAAATTGAGCTCATCCCATGAGCACCCCTATTACATTCATCTCCCTTCATCTTAACCCTTACTCCTACACACTTAGTTAACTTATGAAGTTCTATGGTTTTTCCCTCAAAGTGGAAAACTACTAAGCCTCTATAGACTTGTCCATGACTCAAAGAAAAAAATAAATAAAAATAAAAAATGGGATATGCAGATAAGTTATAATCTCTTAGGTCATGATTCTCAATGTAGAATACTCTCTTAAAGGATAGCTATGTAAATTCTCTTTTTTACTATTAATAGACTTATCTCTTAAAGGATAGTTATTTAAACTCAAAAATAAATGCTTAGACCACTCCTTTGAAGAATGGCTAGGCCAAGATTTGATCTCAAAGGGAAAACAAATAAAAATATTCTTGTATTGATTGGCTTCATATGACCTCAACACATACAGCATCCCATTGTAGGCTTCCCACATTGATCAACTTACATAAAAAAAAATATATTTAATTCATTGACTTGTCTATAGTAAATCTCGAGTCACCCATAGTAGGGGCATATCATCCCCACATCGAAGGTTACATTACCCTAACACTTTCACTCATTTTACCCTTTTTCCCTCATACTCTTTCAAGGGACTTTGAACTCACTTAACACAAGGTGAACATGATGCTTCTCTAAAGAACAAAATGGTTCAATGATGCAATGCATGAAAGTGGCTCATTTTATTGAGCCTATTTATGTTATGATTATGGTCTTTACCAATACATGAGCATTTTTCCTCTTTATTTTCCATCTAAATCACATGTCGATCTCTCTACTGAGATGAAAATGTCATATAAACACTATCAATCCTACTCCATTTATTTTAAGCATACTCCATCACAAATATGGAAAAATTATGAAATAAAATAACATAACCAGCCTATCCATTTTAAGCATACACTATCACAAATATGTAAAAATGTTAAGATGAATCTAACAAATCAACTATGCATATACCATCACACATATGGGAAATGTTATTCTAACTCAACTACCTTCTCAACATTAGCATAACATTAAATATGCATGTACATCAACATCATCATCACAATCATAATAAATTCATCTTAAAATCATAATATATAGATATATAGATATATGCTCAACATACATGTACATCAATACATCATCAAAATATCACCTGTCTCTCAAAATATACATCTATCATCTTCGCTCATAGGCCAATGTGTTATATAAAAAAAGAAACTCTGACACTTAGAGTCCTCAAGGATCTCCACATGGTCATGAAGAAGCAATGTCATCACCACTCTCTGCTCATCTATGTCTCCATGAGCTAGAAGCTATAACATGTTTCATTGATCTCTCCTGCTCTCTAAATTTAGAATATATCTAAATCTTTAAGAACTCCCTAATGGACCTCTCATAATAAGTAATCTCATCAAGGGTAGTAGTATACCTCACTAGAGATATAGTCTATGGTGGTCCCATCACACCTACTAAAGGCCCTGCCTATACTGGTCCCTATGGTGGAGGAGGAGTAGCCTGGCCTACTACTCTCAAACTATCCTTCTCTATTATTAGTGTGGTAACCTGGCCATGTAATATCCTAATATGGCCCTGTAATGCCCTGACCTAGCTCTATAATGTCACCACCTATCCCTATAAATCTAATACCTATGCTTGAGCTACATCTTGAGCCTATACTACCACATCTTGAGACTGTACTACTACATCTCAGGCTTGTACGACCACATCTCTCTCTCTCTCATCAAACCCTATAAATCTAGTGGTGGCCTTTTGACCTCAATCATGAGATGTAAACTTACCCACCAAGACATATATGCCATATATGCACCCTATATCTACTACACTTAGCCTTACTGATAGATCCTCAAAATTTAGGATATCTTTCTCCTACAATAAGGGTAGGGGTGTCTCTATATCATTCCTCTTATATTGAGGGAAGGTAGGGGGAAGATCTTGTATCATGTTGAACTACCTCCTGACCCATGCCATAAGTACCATCTCTAGCTTGTCAGCTCATCTCCCTCTAACCCATAATGAGCACTATAAGCTAACCAATTACTCTACCTATCCTCTAAATGTAGGGTATGTTAAGTAAGGCATCTAAAATATATTTTTAGGGATTAATCCCTTTATCATGTGCCTATAATAATTAATATCATGTACTATGTTGTCTACTCAGGCTTGGGCCATACCATCTCTCCACCATCTAAAACCAACCCTAAAACTAGCTATAATCATAGTAAGTAATCCCAATGGTTATGTCACCATGATATGCTCATAGGCCTAATAGTGGATTAAATGTTAAACACACAAATTATATCATCATCATAATCTAAACCCCCATAACTCTCTATATAACTATGCCAACAACATTGGTCCCCATGCAAATACAATTCACTACATAGATTTTGCTACTCAACCATCTGTGTTAGAACACCTATCAATACAATTAGAAATATCCCACCATCTACCTCTAATAATGCATACGTGGTAATCCCTATCATCATTAGGATGCTTAGTTGATGTTACTCCTTATCAATAATGTACCATGTCTCATAAGTAAAGGTCACTAAGTGATAGGTCACCTCACTAACATGCTCTCCAAATAATGCCACCATGTGAATATCATGCTCCTCTCTCAAACATGAGAAGAGTTCCTCACGCTAGAGTGAAAACCATAAAATCTTATATACATACTCTTGGGTAATTATCAACTCTCTGATCAGTAGATGAAAGGTGTTAGTGGTGTGATCCCATGTCTTGATCAATGTTATCATAAAACTCACATCTCATGCAACTCTAAAATATTTTCATACTCCTCCTATACCTACAAATACCATGTGATCCCACTCAACAACATCGATACATGATCCTATAGTGTCAATTCTATCCTAGTCTACATCCATACACACACAACTCAAGTCACACACTTTCTAATATAACCTACCACCACATTTTTCCCCTTCTCTTTAAGATAATTACATTAGTCTCAAGCCCTTTACCAGGCTATGTAGGCATCACTAAATCAATATGGGGTCTTCTAAGGTTATCTCAGCTATATACCCACCTAACTATTTAACCTACTCTCCCCTCTTTACCCTAGGCTAAACTGCCTCTCTCTCCACCTTAGGCCCAACTACCTATCACAACTCTAGCCCTCATAGCTTATCTCCCTAACCTTTAACCCTAATGACCTATATTTTGAGCCTTAGGTCCCCTAAATTATTTAAACCTCTCCTTTTTTACCCATTTCCCCTAACACACTTTTAACCATACCTTAGATTTTTTTTGCTAGGCTCTAGGAGAATTACATTGGCTTGAGGCCCTCAATTGGGTTATGTAAGTAGCACTCAGTCAACATGGGGTATTTTGAGGCTATCACGGCCATTAGGATTTTTGACTACATCAATTAGGGATCCAAATTGACCTTTTATCCTATTTTAGGTTCTTCACAGTCACTGACATCTATTTTTATGATAACATCAGTGCTTGGTGTTGGTCAACATTAGTAGAAACCTACAAACATTGGCATCATGTTGGTTGACATTAGTGGACCCAACCAATGTCAATGATTGGTTCATCCCTAGGGCTAAATTACCTATCTCCCCAAATTAACTTCTAACCTAAAAAACAACCCCAAATCCTTCCCAAATTAACCTAAACCTACCCTACCTAATTTCTTACCCATATACTAACATTTTATTTTCCCTCAAATTTAAAATTAGCCTACAAAAGAAAACTAACTAACTCAAATTTAAAATTAAATTGTGAACACTCTTACCTCATCTCTTTGTCTCCTCCAGAATGGAATAGCTACCTCTTATGGTGGCATACCTCCTACTGGGTCCCCTTCTAGCTCTGCCATTTCAATCACACTTAGAGCTCTTTCTCTCTCTAATCAAATGTTGTAAATGATTCTTGATAGGAAACCAAACCCCTTTTTTTTGTTTTTGGTCACCCACCAACATTGATATACTTGACCTAATCTACCGATGTCAACAATATTTCCCACAAATGTCAATAACTTTCCCTATTCAACTAATGTCGACACTATTTACTATTGACATCGATGACATCACCAACATCAACACCCTTGCATTAAAGTTTCCACCAACACCCATAATCCTTTAGAGATCACATATATCTCACCAACTATGACAACCACCCTTGGAGATCACTTAAATCTTCACCCATGATGACTTTGCTTGGAGATCATGAATATATCCTCACTCATTGACACTTTTACACCAGCCTTGCATTACTTGTCTTAACCACTTATGCCATTCTACTATACTTGGTTATTATACACATAGATTTATATTAGGATTTTTAGATGATGACCAAGCTTGTCATATCACCAACAACCCTTTGTATTTCTTAGGGGCACTTCCTACCTTAGATACTTGGTAGACATAGACCATTGGAGCTACAAATAAGAGTGTTTTAACCTTCTCAACTATCACTTACAAGATGTGCTTTGGTTATTTCAATTTGAATCCTCTTTAACCTTACCTATTCTTGATTTTTTCAACTATAACTTTTAATAGTATACACACAAGCGATGATACCACTTTCTCCTCTAGTCACCCAATTCACTTCTTATCAAACTGGTACCTAATTCTAGTTTCTCCTCCATTGATTCCCACTTTGAGGGGGGATACCTCATCCAATGCCTAGAGAATTTAATTCCTATTTTTGTCTTATAGCTTGTTAGTACAAATTAAGAGATAAAAAGGGTCAAATGTAGACACCAGAATTACATCACATATGTGCATAACTCCCTATGTCAAAACTCCCCTTGAGCCCCTTTTCAATAATAATTAGCATCCCTAACGTATGATTTTACCCCTCACACATTTAATTAATTTAAAAATCTTTAATTATGTTAATTAAAAAGTCCTTATGCCACCTTACCTAGCCACCTCATCCTAAGACTAATTCTCACCTGATGATTCACCTTAAGACTTAGTCCCCTTATCCCAACTACCCAAGATTTATTCTCACCCAAAAAATAAATTCCTAACCAACTACATCCTTCTTAACCTCATATTTCTACTGTTTTGTAAGGGATACCACACTTAGCATGAGAAAAAATAGAAAATAGGCTAAAGATAGTGATTTTACCTATTCTAATGCCATTGGCATTGGTTAACACATGATCAATATCAGTGGGATCATTAATGTTAGCTATATAAGCCAAAATCCAATCTTATGTTTAGGTCAGTAGAAATTAAGAAAACTCATTGTTATTTGCAAACAAGTTTTTGCATTCAATTTT
The DNA here is from genome assembly GCA_037957365.1 of Torreya grandis. Classification (NCBI taxonomy): domain Eukaryota; kingdom Viridiplantae; phylum Streptophyta; class Pinopsida; order Cupressales; family Taxaceae; genus Torreya; species Torreya grandis. Next base: position 1,700,754 of record JARHVA010002324.1, read on the forward strand.
TGACATCTTAGCTTACCATTAGCTTGCATAAGTTAATCTAGATTAGGAACCAATCTCTTGAGAACCAATAGCACCTGCTTGTTGTCTCTATTCAAGGCATTAGTTTTGACTACTTGATAGGAGCCATACTTATGACACTTATAATTTAATCACCACTATATCTAAGTACATCACTTATTTTATGAGTCTTTAAGAAGTTAATTTTGAACTCCTTTCCACCTATTATTTATTGCTTTACACATCCCTAACTAAACCCCCATGAAAAATATATAAATCTTCTCTACTTATTTCCCCTTGTTTTGACACAACATACCTCTGACCATATCCATCCAAATAATATTCTCTCTCTCACAACTCTCCCCCAACCATCCAGACCTAACCAAAACCATTTCCTAGACCCAAAAAAGCCTTTTTTAAGTTCATAGGAAATTATTTCCCTAACCAACCTTATCATCCTAACCTATATTGGTCACACTTCCCTACCAACCTTGACAACCTAACTGATATCAATCAAACTTATTAACTAACCTTGTCAGCATAACTGATGTCGATAATAATGGATTTCAAGTAACCCTTCTAAAACCTACCCAAATAAATTTCAAAATACAAATTGAATATACCACCTATACTCTATTAATTTTTTCTACACTTAGGTTGTGAATAATGGTAACACTATCTCTCTTTTCCTCTCTCTTGGTTATTAATTACTCTTTTATCTCTCAAAAGTGGATTGTCATCTCTATAGAAGTTTGAAACTTCCTAGAACAAACACGTAGCTTGGAAGCCCACTCATATATATACTAATAAACATTTTGTGTTATTTTTTTCTTACTTGCAAGTAGTCCTCCCTAGCAAAAGAGGAGTGCTCACAATGTCTGGAAATGGTGTGCAAACCAATTTGGGTTCACTCCAATCACTTATCCCTATCCTTCTTCTCTATTTTTTTTAGACTTGAAATAGACAAATTTTAGTGAAACATATATCCATAATAGACTAATTTATCTAAATGACATCTCTTTCTGTAAAGAATTTAAGATATCATAGAATAATTTATCATTGCAGGGTGATTGAGATTCCAATCGATCTACCCCCATAATTACTTACATGACTTTCATCCATTAGAAAGGGGTTCATAGATTTTAAGGTGGTAGATTATCTAATTAGACATTTGCTATTATGAAGGGTCAATTAGGATAACATGACATTAATTTTATAGTGATAAGGCTCCATATCCCACATATCAAAAATTGATTTGTAATGTTGGGACAATGATTTGTGGAATAATAGAGATTTTAATAAATGATGGGGAGGAAGCAAATAATAGGTAGTAGGTTATATTTTATAGATGTCTATGATATAATGGGAATGGATATAAAGGGAAGGGTGTAAGTAATATCTTGAAGGTGTTTGGTAAACACCACCCCTTTAATGAAAGTTACATCCTCTTTGGTTTGTTTTTCACCATACCTTTCTACCTTCAATTTTAATCAAATTTCTAGCCCAATTTGTGTGGTATGAAAATTGTACCACATTGAAATATAATCATAATCCTTTTTACCTAAATGCCATGACCACCCCACAAATTTATAACCAACACATAATAAACTAATGTTATTTCCCCTACCTAAATATTTTGTTACCTTGCAAGTTACATACCCCTTTGTAATGAGTGATAGTAATAGAATTCATAAAGATGCCTTGAATCTAGATCAGATGTTTGATATGGACCCATTAATATAAAATATCATTGGAAAACCTTGTTATCACACCTCATCATTATTTATTATTTTACATTCAAATATTTCACCATTTACATGTTTTGTATGACCTTGCCCTTTCTTCATGGGGTCTAAGTATATTATTTTTTTATGTTCTTAAGCATAATGTAATTTCTCTTGGATTCAATATATTTTTATCATGGATATTTCTTGTCCCAACATCTTTGGTTGCTTCACATAATCATTATTTTAATATATAAATGGATTATAATACAAGCAATAGTACAAACTAAAATCTTTATGAATTAAAAGTGTTTGAATGATGTGAACATTAGAATATGAATGAAAAAATTTAAGGAATAAATTAAATATATATTTTATAAAATATAATGATAAATAAAGGATTTTTTGGGACATGGTGTAATCAGTGGGAGAAGTTTGCAAAATGAGGGATTTTGAATACTATTAGGATTATAATGGGTAGTCTAAAATTGAACTGAATCTCCCTCACATGATTTGAATTTATGGGGCACCATTTATGTTGGGTCGTAAACTGGAATTTTAAATGTACATGGAATTTTGGGGCAAATCAAAGTCATATTTTTAATTATTCATAAGCCAATGGTTTATATAGTGGGAAAAGCCTCAATATTCAATTCAAAAATTATAGATTAGGAGAATATTTAGTTTCAGGTAGCTTAACAGCTAGGAGTTGGGTTCCATGATGTAGTTTCAACACCCCTAGTTTTGTGATACCCCTAGTTTATAGGTGTTGTTTAAATGATATTAATAAATTTTATTTATATATTTTTATTTCTCCATAGATTGAGGAAAGCAGGTGAAAACATGCATAATGTGCTTGACTTTCATTAGGGTGCTAGTGCTTGATGGTTTCCTTTAGTACTGGAGGTATTTATTTATAGTCTAGTTTGTTCTTGCAAGGAAGCTTCAAGAGTCGAGAAAGTTATTTCAGATTGGTGTTATGGTTTGGTTTTCAAATTATGGGCATAGCATTTTGGTCAGTTTAGGGCTATCTTTTTTGGTTTATTTTCTTTGTCCTAAATTTAACTCCTTAATCTTTTTCTCTTTTCCCATTTTGTTGACTATACTAGACCTCAACTTTTACCTCTCAAAGGTATTATAGAAGATTTACTAGTTTTAACTTTTCAACATACTTTTCCTAAGCTTGAAAGGGTCTTGGTTTGGTTCACTTGTTCAAAATGGATTGTAAGTTAGACTATAGAAATTTTTTTCTTGGATTTTGAGTTGCACTTTAGATATTTCTTTATTTGATATGTAGTTGTTGTTTCTTGGTTGTATTTTGATGGCCTTATATGCCCTTTGATGTGAGATTATCAATACTAAATAGGCAGAGTGTCATTAGCATTCTACTTGCCATTTTAGTTGTGTTCCTAGGATTCATTCCCTTTCACTTCTTTATTTCTTCCTTTTGAGGGCTTTTCTTTGTTGTGTGGGTTTACTTACCTATTGGTTATGGGATATACTCTTTTTTTTTTTGTTTTGTAACATCCTTATTCTACTTGTTTGCAATCCTTGGGATTTATTGTAGGTTGGTCTTATTTGTTATTCATAAGAAACCATCCTATTCTAGTCTTTTCTCTGTATGAGATGAGGGTCTTCTTCCCTTAATATGTTAAAAAAAATAGATAATCCTTTCAATTTCATCTTGATTATTTCTATTTTTTGGGTCCCCTAAGCACACATTGAGTATGAGACATGCCCACCTCTGTAAGATGGGAGAGGCAACTCTAAAAGTTTTGCATTCATTTTTTCATCTAGGAGAATATTGGTGGACTTAAAATCTCTAGGATAAATGGGATTGTAGGTAGTGAAGTGTAGATAAGTGAGGCCTTTGGTAGTTTGAGAAGTTATGTTTAAGCAAGTTATGCAATTTAAGTTTTTGATCTTCTCAAGATGGTTTTATAAGTTACCATTGGGGATATATTCATAGATCAAAAATGGATGTTCTAATTTTAGATAACAATGCAAAAATCCAACTAGGTTAAATGTATTTATAGAAAACCCCTTGTATCTACTTTACAAAATACTAGTTGTGATTGAAAATGGAGATTTGGGTTTCCTTTTAATGAATAAATTTTAGTGAAATTATAATGACCACTATTTTTGAATTTACGATTTTATGTATAAAGGTGGAGAAAGTTCCATATTCCACTTACAATATGATTGGATGTCTTGATCAATAGATCAAGGAAATTAATGAGGTGTGATATTTTAATCTATTAAGTTGTCATCAATTTTACCATTTAAATTGACATACAGGTTATTAAACTTCCCATTAAGAATCTAGAACTATTTTAAAGTCTTGGAATCACACAAATAAAGGTATGCTTTATAGTCCTCATTGTTATATCTTCATGTTAAAGGCATTAGTTTTCCATTAATAGGATCAAGCTTATAAGTTCCAGAATTTTGTTTTAGATTTCTTGGGGTATATTTCATACTTACCATTCCAGTCTTTGGTCTCAAATTTTTTTTCATGTTCTTTTCCCTTGTTATTATTCAAGGGTGTGTTACTATATGGACACCGTAGTAAAAGAAAGACATTATTGGCAAGGGCAGTTGTTCATCATATAAATTGTACTTTTTTAAGAGTTTTTAGTTTACATTGGTTCAGAAGTAAATAGGATAAGGATCAAGGATGGTTCATGGAAAGGACCTCATATACTTTATGCACTAAATAAAATTGATTTTATACTTACCTACATGCTTTTAATGATTTCCTATTATATGACCAGATTTTAGTGGTGCTTATCTCTACAAATATATTTATGGTTTCATTTCAAAAATTTAGGATTCATAGATAACCCATAGATCTATCACTATTATGTTATATGAATTTTGATGCATAAAATTTATGTATATTCATAAATTTTATATCCAGACTGAAACCTTGTTTTCTAGGTATCTTAGTGGCTCAATATTGTTACCTATAAGAATTGTACTAGCACTTGAAGGTTATTTGTAATAATTAAAGACATTATCATACTAGGGTAAATTTTATATGGATCTAATGTTTAGTATTCTCATATGGATTTTCCATTTGAATTGTGTTTAATTTTATAAATCCATCTACAACTGATAATATGTCAATTTTTGTGGAGGTGGAACAAGATCCCAAGTTTGATTTCTAACTAGTGCATCATACTTTGAATACATATCAAGTTTCCATCTTTAATCTTGAATATCTTCCTCAAATTATTGAGGTTCACTTTATTACATAGTCATCAAGGCATGGTATGAATTTTAGCTTCTAGTCATTTTCTTAAGATTATCAAGATTAAATTGATCAATTAGGGATTGTTCCCACTTAAGTCTTCTAGATTGAATTTTAAGTGAATAAGGCTCCCCCTCACACTCTAATTTATCTAAAATTGGATAACTTATTCTAGGGCATTTATTTCATCATAATAATAAATAGGAGAGTTAGGTTCATGAAATGAAGACCTTGAAGGAGGATCCATAATAGGTTCACAAAATGTTTTTCAAAAACATGAACATTCTTATTTTCATTGACTTGTTTAGAAGAAGGATCATATAATCTAAGTCCTTTAGTATTTAGTCTATAACCTACGTAAATACAAGAGAAGAATTAGAATCAAGTTTCTTCCTCTTTGATTTAGGAATGAAGATGGAAGTAGGACTACCAAATATCTTGAGGTGAGAAACACTTGGTTTCTTCTTAGAACATATTTATAAAGGTGTAGACTGATGTAAATCTTTATTAGGGACTCTATTGAGGATATATACAATTGTATTCATGGCTTTAGACCATAAAAATTTAGTAACTTTTGCATAATGTAACATTATCCTAGTCATTTCAATAATGGTGCAATTCTTCCTTTTAGTAATCCCATTATATTATAGAGAGTAGGGAGTGGTTAATTATATTTGAATATCACAACTAATTTATAATGAATAAAAGTCATTACTAATGTATTCACCACCATTATCAAGTATTATCCTTTTAATATAGGAATTGGAAGAATTTTCAGCTAAAGCTTTAAATTCTTTGAATTTAGACAAGACTTTAGATTTTTTTTTAATGAAATATGCCCAAATCATCCTAGAGTGGTCATCAGTAAATATGATGGCATATAAGGAACCATTAAGAGAGGGAACTTCAAATGGTTCTACAACATCACTATGAATAATCTCTAAAAAACTAGAGGAATTTGCATCATGCTTTCCATGAAAAGGATTTGTGTGTTTCTTACCATGTAAGCAACCTTCACAAGCTTCATGATGTTGAGATATAATAGGAAAACCATTAAAAATATCATGAATAGATATTTCATAAATACATATAAAGTTAACATGACCTAATCTTTCATGCCATAGTTGAGACTCAGCTTCTTTGTGATGAAAAATTACACGAGGAAGGAGTAGAGAAAATGTATAACCAATTCTATTAAATTCCTTCAACAACCAAGAAACCATTTTTATTTTTAATAGACCATTTATAATTCAACAAGTTTACAATTAGTTATCATTCATAAGTTGGGAGTAGGATAGAATATTGTTGTTAAGTTTGGGAACAAAAAAAACATCTTTTATAATAACATTTTCAAACTTAATTATTCCTTATTTAGTTGCTTCTAAGAATGATTTATCACTAAGATAAATCCTTTTAGATATATCTCTGGTGTCAACTAAAATACATGATTGACATGTCATATGATGTGAAGCACCACTATCTAAAATCAATTCTTTCTTATTAGAATCAAGGTAGCATATAGAGAAATGATTTTGGTCTTTTATCCTTGATTAGGGTTTTGATTTTTCTGATGGTTAGAATCACCATTTTTCTTCCCTTGGTTAAATTTAGATTGTTTATAGTTTTGTATATTCTTTTTCATATAATAATAATCTTTCTTGTGTCCAAGTTTACCACAAATTTTTCACTTTCCATTTTTTTAAACTTTATGACTATTAAGAAATTTAAAGTTTCTATTTGGGCCATTAGCAAATCTAGATTTAAATTTTTGGTTTCTATTATTCTCAACAATAGGTTTGATAGATAGAAGTTCCTAAGTGGCATTTTATTTGGAATCAAATTTAGTCATAAATTGATCTCCTTGAATCAAGAGAGAAGACATATTAGTAAAATGAGATTAATCTTGCTCTATTTGATATTTGGAGTTTAGAATGGAAATAAAGTTGTGAAACTTTTCATGGATGTTCAATTGGATGATAAAATAAAGTAATTGATCTTGAATTAGATTATAGTTACATCCATATAATTTATCTTTAATATTCTTAATTTTTACAAGAAAATCAACAACTTTTTCATCTCTTTTCATATGAGTGGTAAGCAGTTCAAGAATCAATTTGATGATTTTATAGAGATGAATGCTCTCATGAATTGACTCAAGAGGTTTCTAGGATTCACTAGGGAATTATTAATTGTTGATATGGAGTAGGAACTCATCCTTAACACTCCTCAAAATGATTGACATTACTGCTTGCAATTTTTGTTGAAATGCATTTGAAAGTTTAGGTTTTGCATTTCTTCTTATCAAGGGTTTTTCAATCTCGACAATAATATTACACAATTTTTTAGCCATAAATTTGGATTTAACATGGATTTTCAAAATGTTGTAATTCTATCCATTTAACATTTGGGATTTGTCTAATCCAAATCTAGGTGAATCCATTACTTCCCTACAAGGTTGGCATCCTAGGTTTGTGTTTTTTAACACTAAGGGGGTATAAGATGTGACACTTAAATTAATGTGATTTCATAATAAATTTGGTTATAAAACAAATTTAATATATATAAGGACACTAAATTGATCAAAATACTTAAGAAAATTTAGTGTTGTAAGTGTCGTAATAATTGCTTGTAAGTGTCATAAATAGTGTCACATGAGCACTATTTTACCAAAATGTTGTAAAATTAGTATAAGGAGGTTTTAAATTAGAAAATAAAATTTCTAATGTGTCTAAAATATGCCAAAACCTACAAATTGACTGGTTGGATGACTATGATCTACACGTATTGGATAAGGTCACAAAGTGCACACATTGTTGCACATGACACTTAATTCCATGTGAATGATCATGCATGGAATAATAATTTTTAGTAATTAATTTTTTTTTTAGAAAAGAGAGGCTTGCGGGGATTTGAACTCTTGATTCACTTAATTGAATATTTTAGCAAAATTATAAATGCCAACCCACCCACTAAGCTCATTTATAATAAGTATGCACAAATTTACATTTAAACCCTTTTTCAATATATTTTTATTTTTTTAGAAAATAAATGGAACAAATTTAATTACTTTAAAAATAAAGAAAATGCATGAATTAATTTCAAAACTGAATGCAACAAATTTTTAAAAAGGTGTGGTCCACTGGCATATGTAGAAAAAGAGAATTAAACAAAACCCTTATTTTCTAAATACTTAATTTAAAAATATAAACATACCCATTGATTTTCTATTTACATGTACAACTAGATTAATGGCATTAAAGGAAGATGTAAGGGAGCTTGAAGGAGCTAGAAGAGGCCAAAAAAGGTTTTGTAAAGCTTGTAACCATCTCCAAACAGCCCTAGAGCATCTGGGATACTTAGATCAAGCTTTGAATGATTGTAAATTAGTTTTTAATGCCCTGTAGTAACTATGGTGCATAGGCAAAGTAGAAAACTCAAAAATCTTCCTTGTTTCTACAAATAACATTCCAGATAGCTTTAGAATGCCATTAAACTAAAGAAAGAAATTTTACAAATCTAAAAAATACTAAGAACTATTTTTTTTTAATTCACATGGGCATACCAACTAAATATGGATGCCATTGGAGGATGGGAAGAAAAAAATTGCAGTCATGGAGATGTTTGTAGGGTCTAGAAAAAGATTTGAATGCTTAGAATACCTAAAACAATCTTTAAGATCCAAAAATAGAATATCCAAAACAATTTTTTTCCAATATTTCTCCAAAGAAGTCATAAAAATCCATACAAAGGTGAGCAAAGAGGAGAGAGAAAGTTGAAAAAACTTATAGGGGTCCAAATCTGGTAAAGTAAAGGTCTAAATTGCTTGGAATTGGCCAAACTAAGTAGATGAAGATATCAAAATAGAGATATACTACTTAATATATAATTTTTTATTGATTTTTAGTTTTCACATGCTTAAAATAGTGCTTGGGAATGGAATGAAAAAATATTTAAGTGTTTCTATAGAAAATCTTGAATAGCTAATTTTTTTTTGAAGATCTATAGATAAAAACAAGAATTTATATTTTTTGCAAATTTTTAACATGATCTTCCAAAAAAAATCTTTAAAACAAGGTTTTAGGCTAAAAGATGAAAATCTTAACACTAGGAAAAGAGAAAAACTTGAAATAAAATTTTCTTAGTTTTCCACTTGCCTCAAGGAGGAGATGTGTCTCTTGATTGGTTAGATATGAAAATGAATCCTTCACATGTAATAGAAGTGCATAGATCATTAAGCAGAAGAAGAGAGGAGCTCTAAAAAACTCTCAAGAATGTGCCATAGGATCTATGGCCTGATCTTTGAGCAAAAATAAGCTTAAACACAAGTTTAAAATGCCCAATCTACAATTGGAAAGCTTCAAACACCTTTACAATGATCATTAGACCAAAAAACAAGAAAATATTATTTTTTTAATGCTTAAAGAATCATTTTTAGCCCATTTTTAAGACTCTTCATTAGATCTATGGCATGAAAATAATATTTAAATATGATAAAATTCTAAGATCTGAAATCTCTAAGCTCTAAGAAAGGAAATAAATGAAATAACTTACTTTTACTAAAGGAGAAGCTTAAAAAAATCTTATGAATATACCATGGCTAAAAAAATGGATGTATCTATGCTAGAACACAAGCCACAAACTTGATATATGATATTTCCTCTTGATCGCACATCAATTGACTTTGATACCATGACAAAACTTGTAGAATGAAGTATATACACAACGGATCTAGATGAGAATCCAGAAGCAAAGATACACACCATAGAACATAGATATACATGGGAAAACCTCTAAGAGGTAAAAAAACCCAAAAATATTATTCATTATTTGAGAAACTCAATATGCACCTAATACAAGATTCTTTTTTCACTTCTTATCTATGAATCTTCACAAAACCTAGATGGAATGGATTGGAATGCATAAGCATCCTCTCTATATTTTACAATGTAAAATCTCTATAATATAGGAAAGTCAATATGACCATTGTAATATGACCATTAGAGAAGTGGGACCTTTCCAACTATTATATTACATGGGTCCGACTTGTCCCCTTGGTCACATGAGTTGGCATCTTTAAATATAAGTCATGATTCCAACATAGACCAATAATTCCAACACTAATAATAATATGTTTTATTATTGCATGAACATGACCTCATAAATAATAAAGCAAATTATTTATTTAATATTTTAATTAATGTATTAAGGGAACATAAATACACCATTTAACCATTATATGCTCCAACATATGTCTTTGACATGTTTGAAATGTATTTCTACTTTGTTGACCATTGAATCTAAATGATAACTAATCATGAAAACTAAATTCATACTTGTTGTTTATGAACTATGGATCTTACTATTTTTTTTTTGTACACACCCTTGGGGTAGTTGCTTAAGGAGATTAATCCTTTTATTGTAGCAACTAAGGTGTGTCATTTCCTTGATTTATGAATATAAAATGTCTTCGGCTAGTTGGTTGTAGGTTTCTTTATTAGTTGATAAATTTTGATGTTTAATCTTTGATATTCAATAAAGTATTTCTAATTTGTAATTTAATTTCCAACCCCTCCTCAAGTCAACACTTCAAGACATTGAAAGGCGGAAGGTGCGCAACACATGGTTTCAAAATTTGAATGAAGCGCTGGGATGTGCTGGGAGTGCTAGGCATGCTGGGCGTGCTGGAAGCACTCCCAAAATCAGAATCTGAAGGTGCAAGGAGGCAGATAGAAGATGCCCTTCCAAAAGGGGGGAATTAAGGATGGAAGGTAAATGGAGAATTGGTGGTGGAGAACTAGGAAGGAGGTACTAAATGTGGAGGGATAACAGGAGAGGAAAAAGAAAATGAAGGATCTAAATTTTTTGCTGATAAAAAGACTAGAATACCTTTGAATGGATTAGATCCTTTCTGTGGTACCAATAATTCCCAACTAGATTATTCTCTTGCTGTGTTGGGGCAGATGACTGAAAAGGAGAAAGAGAATGGGCATTTAAACAAGGAAAAATTCTCAGAAGTGCAGAAGATAGAGCACTCAGAACAAAAGAAGTGGTCCTCTCTGTTTGGCAAGAAACCCAATGAAAAACTTTTCTTCCCACTGGTTATTACTAAATCATGCTGGGAGAAAGGTGAATTCCAAGTATTTATCCCAGATCCTTTAATTGATTTTTTTATGTCTTCTTTGGAATTCACCCTAGTGGGTAAATTTTTAGGGGCAAGACCATATATAGAATCCCTTACCAAGATGGTTAAAAGGAAATCGGTTATTCGAGGAGATGTTGAAATGGCTCCCATGTTGAATGGTTTCTTTTTGTTCAATTTCAACTGTAAAGAGGACATGAATATGATTCTGTGTGGAGGACCATGGTCTTTTGGTAAATGCTCTTTAACCATTAAAAAATGGGAGCCCAACATGGACCTATCAAATTCTTTCTTCTTAAACACTCCCATTTGGGTAAGACTTCCTGGACTTCCCTTAGAGTTTTGGCATGAGGACATTTTTAAAGGTATAGCCAGCTCTTTTGGTGAACTAATGGCATTAGATAATGCAACGGTTACTATATCCAAACTTCAACATGCCAGACTTTATGTTAAAGTTGTAGATTTGAATAATCTCCCAGAAAAGTGGATTTAATTTCTAAGCATGGAAAAAAAACTCAAAGGTTTGTTTTTGAAGATTTGCCCAATTCTTGCTATGCTTGTAAAAAATAGGGGCATTGGGCCAGAAAATGTCCTTACAAAAGGAAAAATTATTCAAGCAGTGTTCTGGATGAAACAAAGACCAAGGTTCAGTACAAGAAAGTATGGATACCCAAAGAAAAAAATCAACAAGAACTAAAGAAGAATGAAGATAATAAAGTTTTGCATGCTGAGGAGGTGAAAGAGATCTCTATTAAAGAACCCAAAGTTACACAATCAGATGTGGATGAAGAGTTTGTGGTTGAGAAAGACAATTTTGAGCAAGAAGGCTATGGGCTGCAATCTGAAACCACAAATCCTGAACAAAGAAAAGATGAGTTGATAGATTTAACAAAACAAATCGTTGGCTATCAAAAGATAGAAGACAGCTGGGGAGATGTAGAAGACAAAATTGAACTGCAAGAAGGAAAATTATTGGATGGAGCTGAAAATAAATTAGAAGAGGATGATCCTCTTTTTTGAAAGACCAAGGTGATTCAGGCTAAGAATGTTTACCCTCTGAAGGTGCTAAAAGTAAAAGATAATGGAGAAATCATAAATCACTTTTCAAACCAAAGAAAAGAGCTGAAAAAAAGACCATTACAAAGGGGGTTGAAACAAGAAGCAGCAAAAAAGACCAGAAAATAAAGGCTAAACACTTGGTTTCTACTATGGATAAATCTAGAAAAGGAGATGAATAGTTTTTTAAAATGAAACTGGATGTTGGCTCTCCAGACCGACCGGGAAGAAGATCTGCAAAGAAAAACAGAGAATTAGAAAGTAAGCAGAATATTGCTGATGGTAGGCAGGCAACTATTCTAGATTTTACCTTTCAAAAATAGATAGAAAATATTTATTTGGAATTTTAGGGGGCAGAACATAAAAAGGTTAATGATGTTACCCCTATTTTTCTTGCTTTTGCTGCTAGTTTTTTAGTAGGCTTAAGGATTGCTTATCCTGGTGCTTGTAATTGATCTACCTCTTTAATTCTATCAAATTTGGGGTCCCTTCAAAACCTATTTTTACCTTAATCTAAAACTTTATTTAGATACAATATGTTCTCAGGTATAGATCTCCATATTCTCACTCATAAACATCAAGCTATCTCATTATTCTAATGCTTATTTAAGACTAACAAATACCATATGAAATTGGATTTCATTCATTTGTTTGTTGACATAGAAAATGGGTAGGTTTAAATCTATTTTGTATTGGAGTATTATAATTGTTTTGGATTTTGTTCTTCTAACTACACACTATTGGGAAAAATAACGCCATTTTATAACATGCAAGATTGCTCAAGTAAGTTTCTTTTTTGGGGGGTACATATTATAGGAGTTTAACAATATTTAGGTCTGAGTCAATAGTAATGAGAAGTGAGGTTAGTGATTTATTTATCTTTCAAGGTCTACCTTAATCCTTAATATGTTCACATGCATCAACCTTCCATAGTTACAGGCGAGCTTATAATTGCCTTAAAGTTGGTAGAGCTGTACAATTTAAGAAGTAGAGTATGAGTGCCCCATAGTCTCAAGTATAATCATAGTAAGATGTGCCAAATGATGTCAAATGTTACTAAGTTAGTCAAATTGGTTGTTGGTTCATCGATGATGTTGTTTAATTCATAAAGAGTGCTTAGTTTATAAAAGAACATAGTATAAATCAATTCTTATTCAATATTATAGATTGGTAATGTTATAAGAGATAAAGACCTTTTTGAATGAAGTTCAATTTAGTAAAATCAAAAAATATAATGCTTATCATAACTTACATTACAAGAATGGTTAGGTACAGAGTGCCAACTTGGGAAAAATGGCCAACCTTAAAAAGACCTTTCTTTTTTACCAATTTTAATGAATTAAGTTAAATTTTTCTTAAAAACTAACATATTTCTTACAAATGAAAGCCAATTGTTAGGGGTAAAATATATCAAAACTCTTAGGCAATGGTCTTGTGAAGTGGGAACACAATTTTCTAATATTAACTATAGTTTTTTTTCAATATGTATTCAAAACTTAATGTTAAAATTAAGTTTTTGTGCAATAAACATTCCAATCCTTTGAATTTGATATCAAATCACTTTTTATGGTTAATTTAGGACTTGAACCTAAGACCTCCCAATTGAATGGTGGAGTGGTCTACCACTGAACTAATTTATTCATTTCTAGTTGGTAGAGTAGATTATTCTTCCAACAATTTGTCAGACTCTGTCTTGATCCCCCACACCCTTCCCTATTTAAATAAAACTTGTTTGCTTGAGGATTCTATTTTAAGTGGTAGAGGTTTTGCATAAAAACATAAGAAATGTGATCTATAAACTAAAAAATTATTTTAGTGGTGTTTGTTACATTTTTATTGGCTATACAAATTTCTTGCAGATCCTCCTCATTATAAGGGGTTACCACTATTTTATTTTTAGAATGTTTCCTTAATTTTAATTTCTTTTCTACCAGTGGTTTCTAATAATTTTTTGTAGATTATTTCCTTAATTTTAATTTATTTTCTATTAGTGGATTCTGAGGTTGCTTGTCTCAAAATAGATATGCCTATTTATTGTTGTTAGATTAAAGCTTTAATGCTTCTTACTATGTTTAAATTTTAAGGCACAAGTGTTTTTAGGATTTCACATGTAGTAAAGTTTATTACAATAATAATTATTTTGACAAGAAAAACATGCTTTGAAATTCATCAAAATCTCTTGTTGGTTGCCAAATATATTTAGAAATGATTTTTTAATATCACTGTTTAATTTTTTTTTAGCAAGAAAACACCCAGAATAAATAAACACAAATAAAATAGTTTATTGTTGTAGTGAACTATATTTAAAGTAATTTTAAAAAACATCTTTTGGATTGTTTTGCACCATGGTGGTAAATGATAGTTAATTAAGCTACATCAAGGCCCAATGATTTATCTCATAAGAGACAAAATTATAGAATGTTCATTTTTTTTTAAATTGTAGTTTACCACCATTTTTTTTGCCACCTATCTTTAGAGTCAAGAATTCTTAACAGCTAAGTATATATAGATATTTTTTTAGTTGTGGGAAGTTTTATATTATGGAGAGTCACATGGATGGAGTGGTAGCATCATGAGCATGATTGTGGAAATCCTATTTATAATGCATTAGCTATGGAAAGGTGAGCGGTGGTAGGGTTAGTTCATCTTCCACTCCCACCCAGTGAAATACCCTTAGTTAACATATAGTTTGTGGATTGTACAATGATATGAGTGTTTCCCAAAAAAAATATGTTGTTTTGATGATACATTTGATGCTCTCAATAACACAAGTAGTAGGTTATAGAATCATTGCTTTACTTTAAGAACAAGTCAAATAAAATATAGTTAATCAATACCTCATAATTTAGGGCTTCTCAACTAGTCACATCTCTATTACAATCATAATGGAGGATAAATAATGTGAGTGTGGCTCAAAATTAATCATTTTTTCTAAATTAGGTGATGCTAATGCTGCCTAACTATTTTTTTACTTTTATAATTTAATCTCTAGACTAAGGTTTGTAATCATTTTTTTATTTCCTTTAAGTAATTTTTTAGCTTAATTTTATAATATTTTCCATCATTCCTAAAATAAACTGGTGAAAACCTTTTTCCACTAATCAAAATTAATAAAAACTTACCTTTTTCCTTCTCTATTTAATATCTTTCAAACTTTAGGGGTTCTCCACAATTATGTTGGCTCTTTTATTATTTTTAGTACCTGATGGGTACTAATGTTTTCATCTGATGTCATTAGTAGCAACTCCTTATTATGGGTATCTAATGACCATGCACTGTGGAAGAAGTTGGAAAATATTTCAAAATTATTTTGCATAAGAGTTAGATTATTTTATCATTTACCAGTTACCACTAAACCATGATTATTTCTCTATAAATAGGCCAATCACAAATGTTTTGAAAGAAGCAAAGGAATTCATTTTTGAATGTTTGGAAAGCTAATGAATAGGGTTTTATTTTTTCCTAGCTTTTCCCTTGTAGGTAGTGATGTGGTCACTTATCTACTAGCCCACAAAAAGGCTAGACATGTGTGCATTATTGGGTGTGGCTGTGAACAAGCCTAAGGTCAGTGGACATAGGGGGAAATGGGTAAACTTTTCCAAATGATAAGCATGATGCTAAGAAGAGGATGTTTAGGTCTCCTAGCTCTCACTATTAGCTCAAAAATGATGAGGTGTTTCTTGAGTCTATTGACTAGAAAGAGAAAGAAGTTGTGGCTGAATTTAAGGACCAAGGATCTTGTTGTAATTTTATTCTAGAGCCTTAGTTCAACTTATTTGCAAATTTGACAAATCTGTCTTGTATGAAAATAGAAATTTATTGAAAATCAGTAGTATAAAAATTAAAGACATTTGATGAGGTTGAGTGTTATCCATATTTGTGTCAATGTGCCATCCTAAAAATCTTTGAAATATAGGTTAGCATTTTGTTACATTGCATACAACTTTGTTTGTACCCATCATGTCTAGTTAAGTAGTTTACTCAATTCCAAATATACTTTATGCAATTTCCTATGTATTTGAATCTAGTGATCCAATTGGAAAGTTTTGATCCTATTAGTATTTTTAATTTTAATTTATTATATTTCAATTTTAGGCTTAATTTCATCTTATATGCCATTACTGTGAAGTTTTCTATTAGGTTATACCACACTTAGTGATTTAGGTGCAATGGTTTATCATAAATTTAGGGTTTTTTGGTTATGAACTTGACCTTGTCTGTTAAGGGCATGTTACTAATTTTTAGAATATTTTATGATTTCATCTAGGGTTTAAAATGGATATTTACCATGAAAGATTCAATTTATGTAGTAATTTTGATTTTGACTCCCTAAATTTTCCTTAGTTGCATGACTCACTCTTTTCCTAGTGTTTTTCACACCTATTAAATATTTGCAATCTTTAATCAAATTTATTATTTCTATAAACCTGTGGGCCTTGCACAACATTTTCTATTTGGTGTGGTGTACCTAATAACTTGAATTCTGGCACTTCACTTGATTTGATGAATACTTTATCTCTCCTTTGGATTTGAACCTGAGACTCTACTATGTAAAAGTTGATCCATTTAGTAGTTTTCTTATTTTATTTGTTAAATATCCTTTTTAGGAAAAGCATTGTCTTAGATTCCTATAGTTAAGGGCTATTATATTATTATATACAACATCTAGAAAACTAAATGCATTATTCTACTCATTTTTTTTTTAAAAGCTTTACACACAGTCTTAACCATTAGACATACTATACTCAGTAGGATGAACTTAGTACATTACTTAATTTCAAAGACACTTCATCATCAATCCACTACAAAAGGTTTTGTGTTTTTATTTATTTTTTAATTAAAATTTAATAAATTTTACTTAAAATGTTACTTTTTGTATAATTGTTATAGTTGAGGGTTATCCATTATGGCATTTGACATTGAATGAGTTATTTATTTTGCTCAAATTTTTATCTTAGGATTTTTTTGGGTCTTGATCAAATCCTTGATCATCCTTAAACTTAATGGAGAAAAATAATTTTGGTACTTTAGTTATCTCTAATACAAAAACACTTTTATCATCTCTCCCAAGGATTTGAACTTGGGGATTTACTGAGAAATACGTAATGCTTATCTTGCTTTATCATCAACCTATTTTGTTTTCATTATAGGTGTTGGATGAGCCTTTCTCTCACTTGTAGTATATAATTATTGCTTTAGTACCTACTTTAAAAAATTATTATGGAAGAAAGTAAAGAAGAGATAATAGAAGCTAAAAATCATTGATTACAAAATAAAAATAAAAATAGTAGTGATAGATTGATTCCCATTAATTCAATCAAGGGAACTAATCCATCAACCTACATTTAGTGTTACTTTACTTCTTCAAACCCAAGAGTTTTCCAGCCATCAAAAAAAATTAGACTTCATGCAAAAGGAAGAGATTTATTGGCAACAAAATCTTTCATGACATGGTTGTATGAGGGAGGTTGCAAAAGAAAATGCTTTCATAATTCTACATTAAGCACTATCTTCTTGATCACATTTTCACCTTCATCTCTAATATGGTACACTGGTGGATAATATTTGAGATATTTAACATGAGGTATTGCCTTATTTCTAAGCATGATCTTACAAAGCTATCTAAGAATAGAGAGCAAGCATAAATTATCTTATTCTCACATATTTTGACTTCTATGAAAGCTTCATCAGAATATAACTCTTTTGGCCTGTCACTAAAGTTGAATTATAACAACTATTTTTTCTTAGCCAAATAATGTTCTTGGCCAATATTTATTCCCTTCTCATTAAAAAAACATTTTAAAGGATGTTTTGTTGATTACAATGAAATAAACCCATGCATATAATGTTAGAAATCTCATTCTTATTCCTAAGAAGGAAAATGCTGAAACTTTGGTTTAATATTGGCCTTTTTTCTATGTAATGGTATTTTATAAATAATTTATAAGGTTATTATGCACAAGCAACCTAATTTTATTATATAATCTTTCCTACTCAGGCTGTTAGTGTCAACCAGTTATCTGGTTTAATTATTAAATTTGATATGTGTAAAAAATTTGATCATAATTGACAATTTATCTTCTTTGTAATTTCCTTTATTTATTAAAGATGATATTGTCAACTAATATCCTAATTTATTTATTATATTGGATATGTAAAAAAAATTTAATCATAATTGATAATTTGTCTTTTCTATGATTGCCTTTATTCATAGCTCTCTCTTTATAGACAACTTTTCTTAATATTTTTAATGGTATTCTCACTCTTTTATTCAATTTTACATGTTCTTGGTCAAGGAAATCTAGTCTCCCCTTATTTATTTATTTTTATGATAGGGTAAACCAATTTATGGATTGGGAACCACTTAGTTCAAATCGTCAAACACATTTTCAACTCAAAAATGATATTATTATCTAATAATTATTCACATCAAAAAATTAATTTAGAAAAAAGCAAATGTTTTTACAAAATTCTCCACTCATAAACAATGTAAAATGGCCTGAATTCTTAGTTAAAAATTAATTTTTTATCTGCTACTATATGAACTTAATTCTTATAAGTTCTATAAAAATGTGTTTGGGATGGTTTGAAAGAGCATTTTTTTGGCCTTGAGTAATAGCTGGACTCATTAGCTTATTTGCACTAATCTAACTAAATATGTGCTCTTCATTATGTTAGTTACATGTTGCCTATGCTCCCCATAAAAAATAGTTTCTTATCATGTTTATCTAAAATGTAACTTATTGTATTAGAATTTTTCCTATCAATTTGAATATCCATTCCTTTCTTGACAACTAGTTTGGGTGGGTGGTGCCAAGGTTGGTCCCTAATCTCAATCTAACCATGGCTATACATATCTTTCTTGGTGAATGTATAAGTGCCCAATGTAGGACTATACTTTTGAACACATATTTTCTTAATGCTTCCCCTCAAGAAATATTTATAAGGCCTCTATTCATGGAAGGATCTTCTATATGAAAGCATATTATTCGTTATCAATTATAAAAGACCTTTTATTCAAACTTCTCAATCCCTATAAAGTAGTCTCTTATTTTCTTCACATTTTTATAATAATCTC